>JAODGA020068994.1:0-11376 GCA_027574885.2 Drusilla canaliculata
AAGTTGCAAGACACGAATCGGCGTAGACGAGACGTCCTTCACTGGCAATGCACTTGTAGCAAGCTACGAACCTACGAACACACACAGCTGGCAGAAATTGCGCCGGCGCCTTAGCTAGTCGACAATCGCTGGACGTGCCGGTTCGTCAGTCGGCTCCTCGGTACGGTCGTCGTCGCTCGCACGTCGACTCTCTTAGAAAAAAAAGTTTGCGGTGCGCCGTCGTTACCGCTGCCCTCCCAAACATAGCACCAACAAGAAAACCGTGCCTGAAAACGTGACAAACAAAAAAGGTAAACACAAATTCTCTACATAAATTCTCTAAAAATTTCATAAAACTGGAAAATCCCATCACTCTTGACAACATTATAGACAACTCAATGGAGTAATAAATTATAATTGATGTTAAACATAAATCTATTAGAGTCCATTACACTAATAGACACTAGTAAACATCAATTCATCACTTTTTTTGCTAAAAAATGAAAAATGGAAATGTCTATTAAATCCGGTTTCCTTCGATCGACATAATCAAGATTTCCAAATCTAGGTCAAATTTTGAATAAACACTTTCTATGTAAAACTTGTGTAGTTTGGGTTTTTCGAATATTTTTTTGATAAAAATTGTCTTGGGTTATGCCTTTTTTTTCGGAAAAAATATCATCCCGTATGATAGCTGCTGTTATATAAGGAATATAAAAACAACGCGCAGTGGACTTTAAGTCGGCGAACTTTAACCCTACGCCGCGTTATGAGACAAAATATATGCACGTTGGCGTGTTTATCGATGTGAAACTTTGAACGAAATTTACTCAAACAAAATTTACTCTATGCATTCGTACCTACGTGCGGTTAATTACGTTGAAAAGCGCCGTCATTCGACGTGCACGCATCGTGAATCCCTTAATGGGAGACGAACCGGTATTGTATTTGGTGAACTGTGCGACTGAACAAGTTTATATTTCTTGGAGGACAGTAGGCCTCGACTGTCGACTGTCTACGAACTGCATTTTTGTGGCACAATGAGCATAATTACACAAGTTTTAAAATAGGTTATAATTAATATTTTTGGTTATTATTAATTGCTTTATTTTCTAAAGTTTTTATCAATTAGATAAAAATTTGCTATAAATACTATTTTCTACTACTTTTCTACTAAACGAAGACGTCAAAGAAGAAGAAGAATTAAATTTGGTCTATCTGTTTTTAAGTTATAATAGGTATTACAGACACAGCTTTCTTGTGTATACAACTAAGCACTTGCTTAGTTTTTAGTTTCCTTTGAAAACAATTAACTTAAACTATTTTAATCACCTTTATTTTTTATCATATTTTAAATTTTTTTTTAAGCATTTTCTATGATTTTACTTTATACAAACCTTTTTCTGGCAATTACGAACGCAACAAAATAAAAATTATTCAAATTAGTTGAACCGTTAAAACTCAAGAATGTTGTGTTTTCTAAGAAGAGGATAATTTGCATTAAAATACTTAAAAATTTGAAAATAACATTTTTTGCGTCTGTAAGACCTATCATAACTTAAGAATGTTTGCCAGGACAGGTTAGTTATAATTGGTACAAAATTATAGCAAATGATTCAACTTGTAAAACATAATTTAACTTATAATTTATGAGATTTTGATTGTTATTGGTTAATTCTGGAGAGGTTTATTTAAGAAGAATAACTTAATATATTAAAATAATAATAACTTATGTTGCTTGTTATATGTGTTATTCTAATTTTATTTAATTGACTTTAATAAGTTTAATTTGTTTTGGTTTTTTATTTAGGTTAGTTAACACATAAATTGAATAAGTTGAATGATTAATTTTAGTTTGAGTTTGGTTTACGAAATAATTAAATAATAATCGTGTTCAGTTTTAACGTCAATAATCAATTTCAAAACCTCACAACAAATCTAAAATTTTTAGGGTGAAATTTAATTTGATATTTTATTATAATTTTAATCTATTTTTGTAGGGTATTAGTGTTAAATTTATTGCAATTATTGCAATTTTGTAAATATTACTATTGAGTTATATTTAATAGCAATAATAAATCTAGTGATTTTGAAAATTAAGGTTGTGTTTGTCGTTCAGGGTTAATTTTATTAACATTTTAATAAGTTTACAATAATTTTAACCAAAAAGTAAATAAAATTTATTTAAAACACTCATATTATAATAAAATAATTACCTCAGCGTACTTAAATTTAAACTTAACTTGAGCATAAAAACTTTCATAAAACATTTCAAACTAACAATTTTACTGACAACGAGTATCTTACTACAGTTATTGTAGTCTTTGTAGATAAGAAACTTATATACATTCTTTGGCGACTTGTAAACATTGTAAAAAATATTTAAATAATAAAAATTGCAAATGTTTCACATGTCGAAGGCAGCGCAACAAAACACAATATTTCTATTTGCTGACACAGGCTCATTTTTCATTGTTACACGTTAACATACAATACGTTAAACAATTCACAATCGAAGGATGAGTAATTTACGCAACAAATTCGGTAAAAATGTGTGCGAGCGACGTGTGTTTGATGTTACGAGCGTAGTGAGTAACTTAAAAAGAACGGAACGAACTACAAATGTGTACTGGTTGAGTGTAATATAACGTTTTTTTGCTTAACTCGTTTGAAATATTACTTTATACATGCCAAAAATTTTGTGCAAAGAATTGTGCACATTAATTGTTTGGTAGAGTTTCTGAAAACGTAGCATTCGTGAAAATTTGACGAATCATAATACCGGTTCTGCTGTTTTGTTCTACTAGTTGGCTAAAGAATTATTAGAGGCCGTGAGTGAATCTAAGTAGGCGTTATAGCATTGTTTATTGGTTAATTATACACCTTCTGACAAGATATTTAAGAAAATAAGTTTTTAGGTTGAAATTGTAATAAACCTACTTTGGTTTAATATACTTCAAATTGTACAAAAACCAACACATGCTTGCTTCCATACATTTTACCGTACTCGTCGCGCGTTTATCTGCGCGCAATTTTGTTTACATCCTTTCGTGATGTTTGATGTTTAGTTTTGATAGATAATCGGCGCGTTACACTGTGTATAGTACATCAAAACAAATCTCAATGCTGTGAATCAGGCGCAGAAATTACGTATGATCGTCGATTATTGCCTATTTTTGACATGTTTCATTGATAAGAAAAACGTGTGTGATTATTTTCTAAATTTGATGTTTACACTACTAGAATTTTTATAGAACTTTGCGTATTTTCAGAAACACCGAAGCTTAAATATTAGGACAACAACGCTTGTGATTTCAAGTGGAAAGGTTTGGAAAAACTTTTGAAATCCGCGAAATACTGCACGCGATTTGTGATAGTATTCTATTGACTAGTGATAGGAGACGGCAAAACAAGTAGAAATGTTTCAAAGTCCAAGTGTAATTATTCATGGTTGAATTGGTTTGGTATGTACCTAATTATATGTTTGGATTGATTATGCTGAATTTGAAAAAGTCTTATAACATGATGGATCTATTAATAAACTAATGTTTTTGTAGACAACTATATTTTTCTTTTCTTTAAGACAGAGGATTTTTTTTTTTTTTTTAGAAAAACACATATTAAGTGTTTGTTAGTTAAATTATGTCGGAATGTCACAAATATATGCAAAATGAATACACGCAGCGTTGGCACAAATTTAACCAATAACAACGCCGCGTTAGTTACTTTGTTCAACTAGTTGGGTAAGGATTATTAGCGGTCATTGGTGAATCTAAACGTTACTGCATCATTTATTAATTAGTTATACCTCATTCTTGAGCAAGAAATTATTTCTGTTTAATAAACGTCGCTTCACTTATTTATTATTGAGTGCTATAGGTTTATAAAAAATATTTTAAAGTCATTTATCAATGTCATTATTTTCCGGAATTACTATCAGTCATTTAAATGTTTATCAATTCAAATGTTACGACTTTGTCAAGAGCAACACATTGTAACACATTGTAATCTCCACTCACAAACCAAATAATTGCAAAACAAAGATAAGAACGACTTAAATCATACCCAATCTTATCTCAACGCCATCAACGTCGTAATGAATATATTCACACATAGTTTACGCGTACAATGGGTACACGTACAATGGCCAAAACACAATATTGACACAATATTCTATAATGCCAAAACAGTAACCAATTATAGATTAATACAGGTATATTTGATATTTTTGAAGTGATATTGATAAGACTTGTGATATTGAAGAAATCGAAACGATTTCAAGGATATAACCTTCACATAAATGTTATTGCGACAAATTATTACTACTGATTAAAGTATTATATTTAATTAAATAACAATTAGCAACAGTAAAAATATAAAATATTACATAACTTTACTAATCACTGCCAGATATGATTATGTATGAAATCATGGTATAAAAAATCAAATCATAAACAGTTCTGCTCTGATTAATCTCCGCATTGTTGCTAAATTACACATTGTTCAATCACAGCGGTCAAAGTCCACGCATTGCGTCCGATTGCCGGTTTTATTTGTTTTTAATTCATTTGATTACGTCGATCACGTACTCGAGATGTTGCGCCATCTTGTTGCGCAGGACCTTGGCGGTGTGTTAAGATGGCCGATGTGAAATACATTAAGAGAATCGCGATGAAACCTTGAACGCATTGTCAATTTCGGCGGGGCTAATAATAAACCAGGAATTGAAATTTGGTGTCTGTACACCACGTGAGGTGCGACAGACGCGTTTATACGTCTCTTGTGACGCTCTAAAGGGACCGAAAATAATTTGCGTCTATTTTAAAGACAGTGTCTTCGAGTGCGCCGACATCGTTAGCGTGTGCTGTAATACGACATGCTGAAGAAAACATGATTATTGAATTGTAAGCGGAATATTACGCAAGCAACACGCGGTTTGCGCTAACTTATAATTATTTATCAAATAAATTAGTATCTATCAAGGCATAAGCATAAGAAAGTGCATGCAAGATAAAACGCCTTGAACTCGTTAGTCACACGCCAGTATGAGAAAAGGTGTGCGTTTTATTTGTTGGTAAACAAACTTTGCGGCGTGTATCTTTACGATGTAGATTGTGGATTATTTTTAAACTGGTGTTTTAATGTATGCAACTAAACAAACAATTTTAATTCTAAATATTGTTTATTTTTAATGTTTTGCTTTGTAATTTTTATTTTATTATTGCACTAGCTGACTTAACAAACTTTAAAATTAAAAACTAGAAAATAAATATATAAACGATTAATACATTATTGTTGCAATTCTTATTTTCAGAAATATACGAGGAGCCATAATTTTTATACCCTTCATTTTTATCCTAACCTAGTTTTAACCCTATTCCTAACCATATACAAGATGTTGCTCCGTTTTGTAAACGGAACGAGCCGCTACGGTTTATCGCAGCTCAACTCCCGACTGACCACAACCTCCAGCCGCAGTTATGCAAAGAAAGTCGAATACAAACCCATTCGCAAGGTCCTGGTGGCAAATCGTGGTGAAATTGCCGTGCGTGTCTTCCGAGCCTGCAACGAGCTGGGCATCAAGTCCGTCGCGATCTACTCCAAGGAAGATCGCTCGCATCTCCATCGATTGAAGGCGGACGAGTCGTACCTGGTCGGCGTTGGTCTGCCCCCAGTGCAGGCCTACCTAGACATCGATCAGATTGTGAAGATCTGCCTGGATAATGGCGTGGATGCTGTGCATCCCGGCTATGGCTTCCTCTCCGAGCGGTCCGATTTTGCTCAGGCTATCGTGGATGCCGGCATGCGGTTCATTGGTCCTTCTCCGTTTGTGGTACAGCAGATGGGCGACAAGGTGGCAGCACGTCAGGCGGCCATCGAGGCTGGGGTACCAATTGTTCCAGGCACTGATGGTCCTGTGACTACTACCAAAGAGGCTGTGGACTTTTGTCAGACACATGGATTACCTGTGATTTTTAAGGTATGCATAATTCTATCAAATCTGATTAAAGGCAATTATGATAATTCTTACAAACATGATTAATATCGTTTGTTTAAGAAATACATAACAAACAAAGAAATAATTATAAAAATAGGTCCACCGTTATCAAGTTATAGACGATGTTACAAACATCACTTACTGATTTATATATTTTTTTGTATACGATATCCTTCTTTAGACTTGTTAATATGCATTGCAAAATGAATTATAAAAATTTGTTCAGTTGTTCTTGAGTTATAAATGTAATTACATACACTTTATTTTCTATACATACATAGCTTACTTGAAATTTAATTGTATTCAATTTTAGGCTGCTTATGGTGGCGGTGGACGTGGTATGAGAGTCGTCCGCAAGATGGAAGAAGTGGAGGAGAACTTCCAACGCGCCTCCTCGGAGGCGAAAGCAGCGTTCGGAAACGGGGCCATGTTCATCGAGAAGTTCATCGAACGTCCCCGTCACATTGAGGTGCAATTGTTGGGTGACAAGGCCGGCAATGTGGTGCATTTGTACGAACGCGATTGCTCCGTGCAACGAAGACATCAAAAGGTTGTTGAAATGGCGCCAGCGCCACATCTCGACGCTGCAATCCGCCAACGCATGCTGGACTGTGCCATCAAACTAGCGCGGCATGTTGGTTATGAGAATGCCGGCACCGTCGAGTTCTTGGCCGATGACAGTGGTAACTTCTACTTTATTGAAGTGAACGCTCGTTTGCAAGTCGAGCACACGGTGACTGAAGAAATTACCGGCGTGGATTTGGTGCAGTCTCAAATTCGTGTTGCTGAGGGCATGACTTTGCCAGAGTTGGGTTTGAAACAGGAGAATATTCAAACAAATGTAAGTTAATTTAAGGCAATTCATAGAAATACAAAAAATAATTTATTTTGCATACCTCGTCTGAAAATGAGTTATAACTAATCAATAAAAGATGCAATAGTGCCTTAGTTTAACTAGTTTAACTAATAACTTAGTTTAAACATTCAAAACGAGGCAAAATAAAGCTATTATTGTCACTCGTAAGAATAAACAATGCAGCGTTGTGGTAGGTCGAATCTCGATATTCCTCAAACACTAATTGCTCGCACAAATCGTGACCTGACTCGTTGCTTAAAGTACTATATTTTCAGGGCTTTGCCATTCAATGTCGTGTGACCACCGAAGATCCAGCAAAGGGCTTCCAGCCTGATACGGGCCGTATCGAAGTGTTCCGTTCCGGTGAGGGCATGGGCATTCGTCTAGATGGTGCTTCTGCCTTTGCTGGTGCCATTATTAGCCCATACTATGACTCTCTACTCTGCAAAGTTATTGCCCACTCTCGGGACCTGCAAAGCTCCTGCGCCAAGATGAATCGTTGTCTTCGCGAGTTCCGTGTGCGTGGTGTCAAGACCAATATCCCGTTCCTCGTCAATGTGCTCGAAAACCAGAAGTTCATCAACGGTGCCGTCGATACATACTTCATCGACGAGAACCCACAGCTGTTCCACTTCACACCATCCCAGAATCGTGCGCAGAAACTCCTCAACTACATCGGTCAAGTCCTCGTTAATGGACCAACCACACCATTGTCAACCAATTTGAAACCGGCAGAAATCAAACCATTTATTCCAGCTGTTTCACAAGGTAAGCACAATTCTCAGTATGTAATAATTCTCAATATCAAATTACTGCAACAACAAAGTAAGACGTGTTTGATTTGATTTTGATCGTCTAAATTGAATTGTTTCTGAATCACTAAAGAATATGTGTCAATGTAGACTACCAGGAGACGACGTCGTCGCGCGAGGAGCGCAACATAAAATTCACAAAACGAGCAGGTAGCCACACCAAAAAACACTCTACACGTAGAGGGCGCAAACGTTGCTTAGTTTATCTCTTTGGTTTTGGTTGTTGATTATTTGTTTTGTATTTTTAAATGACTGGTTGTTTTGACTAACTCTGTAGCTCTGCAATTGACACACGAAACTGCGTTTTAATTTTATTCTCTTGGGTTTTTGATGATATTTTTTGTGCACTTCTCTTGCAAACGTTTAAAACGGAACATAAGGCGTTTGCGGAAGTGATTTTGTGTTGCAATGTAGCACTTTTCTAAGCATGCTTTTTTTGAAATTGTTTTACAGCGTACACATCAGACAATCCCGAGGACACAGCACGTAATATATACAATTTTATTTATTTTTGTGCATGTTCTAATGTATCTGTACTTAATATTTTAATGTATCAGTTTTCAAACCACGCTTTATTGCACTACAAAACTGCATGTTATACCGTGCATTTTTTTAAATTCCGAACATAGACCAACGTATATATATGTCAACGTTTGCAGGTAAAAAAACAGTCAAACAAAGCATTGTTAAATGCATATATTATAAATTCAACGCAAATAGAATTTTTTCAAATGTAGTTTTGTAAGAAAAAGAATTTATAATTTGTTTGACTCGTGTTTTTTACTTGCGAACATAGGCAGGCATATATGTTGGCAATGTTCGCACTTAATTACACATATTTCTGCTACTCAAAATTGTTGTCAAATAGAGCAGAAATATGTTCTTTTGATACCTTTTCTAATTATTTATTTTATGTTTAGATGATGTTAAGCCTCCAGCAGGTCTTCGACAAGTGTTCAAAGAAAAAGGCCCTGAGGCTTTTGCGAAGGCGGTGCGCAATAGCAAACAACTATTGCTGATGGACACAACTTTCCGTGATGCGCATCAATCTCTACTTGCAACACGCGTGCGCACGCATGACTTGCTCAAAGTATCGCCATTTGTGTCGCATAAGATGAGCAATCTGTATTCGTTGGAAAACTGGGGTGGTGCGACATTTGATGTGGCTATGCGATTCCTCCACGAATGTCCATGGGAGCGTCTTGAAGAGATGCGCAAGCTGATTCCGAACATTCCATTCCAGATGCTGCTGCGTGGTGCTAATGCTGTTGGCTATACTAACTACCCCGACAATGTTATCTTTAAATTCTGCGAATTATCTGTAAGTTAATAACCCTTCAGCACATAGGTGAATGTCATGAAACAGCTAGTTTTTTGACGGTAATGTTTTTAGGTACAATGCGGCATGGATATCTTCAGAGTGTTTGACTCTCTAAACTACCTGCCAAACTTGATTATTGGTATGGAAGCTGCGGGTAAGGCTGGTGGCATCGTTGAAGCGGCAATTTCTTACTCTGGCGATGTTTCCGATCCGACAAAGACAAAATACGACCTCAAGTACTACCTTAACCTAGCTGATGAGTTGGTAAAGGCTGGTACGCACGTGCTGGCTATTAAAGATATGGCTGGCTTGCTTCGACCAACTGCTGCCAAGTAATAATTTTTTTTTTATTATTTAGTACTTTACGCAACGAGTTAAACTAACTGTTCTTGTGTCGTTTATTGACTATTTACATTTTACTTTTGGGCAAAGTGTACGAAAAAAATGTTGATATTTTTTATAATTTTACAGAATCCTAGTTTCTGCTCTCCGTGACAAATACCCAGACTTGCCAATTCATATCCACACTCATGATACTTCCGGAAATGGCGTCGCTTCGATGTTGGTGTGCGCTGAGGCTGGTGCTGATGTGGTGGACGTCGCCGTTGACTCCATGTCCGGATTAACATCCCAGCCATCAATGGGTGCAATTGTTGCTGCGTTGCGTGGTACTAATCTAGATACCGGAATTGACTTACCTACAGTCTCAGACTACTCTGCGTTCTGGGAGCAGACCCGTACGCTCTACGCCCCCTTCGAATGTACCACAACAATGAAGAGTGGCAACGCTGACGTCTACAGCAACGAGATTCCCGGTGGGCAATACACAAACCTGCAATTCCAGGCCTATTCCCTTGGTCTCGGTGACCATTTTGAAGACATCAAGAAGGCCTACGCCGAAGCTAACCAACTCCTCGGTGATATTATCAAAGTCACACCATCATCGAAGGTCGTCGGTGATTTGGCTCAGTTCATGGTACAAAACCAACTCAAGCCCCAGGAATTACTCGAAAAAGCCGAGGAACTTTCTCTTCCAAAATCAGTTGTGGAATACCTTCAGGGATGGATTGGCCAACCTTACGGTGGCTTTCCCGAACCTTTCCGAAGCAAAGTTCTACGTAACATGCCCCGAATTGAAGGACGTCCTGGTGCGTCAATGCCACCACTAGACTTTGGCAAACTCGAAGAAGAACTACGCGCCAGTGTACCTGCCGATTTTCCTGTTACGGACAAGGACGTCATGTCCGCTGCCCTCTACCCAAAGGTAGCGAAAGACTTCCTCTCCTTTGTCTCCGAATATGGCCCGGTGACTCATTTCGACACACGCGTGTTCCTCACCGGTCCCAAGGTCGGTGAAGAATTCGAAGTATCGATTGAACGTGGTAAGACCCTTGGAATTAAAACATTGGCAGTCGCTGAAGACCTTACTGAGAATGGAGAACGCGAAGTCTTCTTTGAACTCAACGGCACTTTGCGATCGGTCTTCATCAAAGACTCGGAAGCACGCAAGGAGATGCACATCCATCCCAAAGCCGTTAAGAGCAATACCAAGCAGGTCGGCGCACCCATGCCCGGCGAGATCATCGACATCCGTGTGAAGAAGGGCGATCGCATCACAAAGGGACAACCACTTGTCATTCTTAGCGCTATGAAGATGGAGACCGTCGTGCAGTCGCCCGTAGATGGCGTTGTTGGCAGTGTTGATATCAAAATGGGCATGAAACTCGAAGCGGAGGATCTCATCCTTACTCTAGAGTAAAACATAAGCTGCAACAATGGCAACAATCAACAGAATATAACCTGCAAAAATAATCTGCAAACATACTCTCGAGATGTACATGTGCAATCAGAATATGAAGACAAAACAACGACGCTTCATTGATGAACTCTACAAATATTTTTTGTAATATTTTATATAGATTATACATAGTTATTTTGTTATATACACTTGTTATAAAAACTACTTAATATAAGTCTTTGTAAAAAATGTATTTAGGGCTAGTTTGATCTGGTTTGTCTAGTTTCTTTGTTTTTCATTCTTTTACGATGATTTTTACGAAGATAATTGTGATTACAATGGCTGCAGCTACTTTTGCAACTGAAATCAAACATTATAAGGTTATTTGTACCATATAATAGAATATGTAATAGAATTTACGTCGTAGAATCATCATGTTGATGGAATTATCTGTTGGTTGAACTTATAGATTTCTTATAAACTGTAAGAAAACTTTTTTTAAAAGATTTTTAGACTTTAAAATCATGGTTGTTTTTTAGATATTACCGTTTAATAAGTTGGCCATTTTATACTCTTAAAGCAAGAGTATAAAATGGTCAGCTTGTAATGTATGAATTTTGACAATTAGTTCGTGAATTTTCAAAATTATTTAAGAAATGTCACCAAAACATA
>JAODGA020069003.1:0-11726 GCA_027574885.2 Drusilla canaliculata
AACACGCGCGCGCGCGCGGAATGCGCACACCTTAGCCCGGCACACCGTGGCCACGCCACTCGAGATCGAATTAGCGCAATTTGATTCATAATCATACAAACGCGCCCGTGATTCATGGCATCCGAGATGGGCGATCACGCCACCTCCAACTCGATTGTTGTTTTTTTTTTCTTTACCCGTACGAAACATGCGAGTGCGTAGTATTCAAATCGCACACATGCAGGCGCTCAATTGACGCTCTGACGCGTCCTTATTCGTCAATTAGGAGTCGCGTTCAATTAGAATACAAAAAAAACGTGCGATAATGCGCACAATTGCCATGCATTCATTCACGCGCCGTCAATGAAAGATGGTATCTGTTGGAATCAAAAATTTAATCCCCGAAACCTCTCCAAAAACTTTCCAGTGGCGTGCGAATTTTTGGAATTCCCGCCGTCTACGCTCTACTACTCTGTGGAGATTTCTATGACAACGCTGATCTGTGATAAGACTGTCTATGCTACTGTGGCCTAGCTACTTGAGCTGGGTAAATAAACAAAATCAACAATTTGGTAACGGATCTCACATTGATATACTACAGCGCAACTCGGTCCCCCCGGAAGAAGAAAAAGGTACCACACATGCATGACGTACTTCCCGGCTATTCACATGCAATGACTGAAGTCTTAAGCCGGCTTACAGAGGCGAATGCAGTAAATGTATTCAATTCAGACTTACGTGTGATAAACAGCGCAGTGTAGATGGTAAAACACCGTTTGATTTGTTTGATCACCGAATTCATGCTTTGCTCCTGGTAGTCCTGCCGCTCGGGGTTTGCTTCCGGTTGTTGCAAAAGTGGTTCCCACAGAAATGGTACGACACTTGGTTTTACGTTTGGTTTGATGTGTCCGGTGATTGGTTGAGATCTCTTGGACAGATGGGTTTTTGAAAACTTTGAAAGTTTTTCTCTTTTTTTTTTTGGTTCCTTGAAGAGTGAAGGATGCGAGAGTTAGCCGGGAGACCACGTGGCTTCGGGAGGCGCGCAAATCGTAGGTTTGTAAACAGAGTATGTGGTATATTGCGATAGAGAGAGGTAGGGTACAGACACGCTCTTTGGCGGCTGCGGTTACTCAATCTCGAATGCGGTGTCGCCTTTGGGGGGACGCGTGTGTTGCGCGTGCTGCCGAACACCTCGAATGCTGCCGACCAACTGAGGAAAGTGTGTGTTCGTATGCGCGCCCGCGTGCATGAGCTGGCTTAGCCAGCCGCGGCTCCTCTCTCTATATAGACGGTGGCGTGCCATGCGTGCGCATGTGTGCGTTCGTGAGACACCCATCCACAAGCACATGTACGTACACATACACGCACACACGCGTACCAACGTGGTGTGATGTCGACGGTGCGCGGATACCGGCTGGCTGGTTGGGTGACGTCATGTCGTATGATTTTGCTAGCCCACCGTCGTCGACGCACCCAATGGGCATGGTCCCACCACCGTTTAGCGCTGCCAGGACGCGCGCTTTTCGTGTACCAACATTGCTAATTCCTGATAACATTGCCTGATAGCATCCCTCTTGCGTTGATGTTGATGCTAGCTAGCTACTCCAAAACGCGATCCTGTTATCGCGTAGGTACTTACCAGTTCACCAACAATTGAAAATTAAAGAACCTTTCATGACGTCATCATGTCCAGCCAATCCGAATCCTACATTCTATATAGATATGACTAATGTGACTGGTTTTTAATAATGGTTTTATTAATAACTTTGTTAACAATTGCGTTCGATTAACAAACTTTATAATGCTCAAAATAAGAACTAAAGATAAAAGTTTTCCAAATTGAACATATTTTAGTTCTGTGGGGATAAGAAAATGCTTTGCATTTATTGCTTATTCTTACTTTAAAGATATTGTTACGAGATGATTATTACCATTATTTGTAAAATTTTTAAATAAACATTTTTTTCAGAATACAGTCATTAGGTTGTTTCCCTACACCTGTACAGTTTCAGATAAGGTTTGTAATCTTAAAGATACTAACTGTTCCGGCAAAAACTTCCTTCCGCTCAAACGAAAACAATTTCAAGCAAAAAATTAAGTTTGTTAAGTCGAACAAATCATATATGGCTTTCTATTTTCTATTTTTTTAAATCCGTTTTTTTTAGGTTTTTCCTTACAATTTTTCAAACTAATCACACTAAATCAAAATTGTAAAGCCTTGATTCATAAAACTATAAAAGTTTCAATATCTTATTTTAGCTTATTATCAGTCCTAGATAGCAATCAGGAAGTATTTTTATTTATTAATAATCTTTTCAAAATTACCCGTCATGAGTGTATTGCAATAAGGAGGAAATTAAGTGATAAGAAAAAAAAACGGGAATTTTTCCAATTAAAAATTGCGCTAAAAGCAATTTATAACTTGCGCAAAGGCACCTATACTTATTTCAGTAACGTAAGACGATTTCCAGCAATCGTACGTTCGGCATTTAATACCGACGTTTGTTTTGTGTTACGCTTCCGTGCATGTGTTTACCAGATGCACGTGAGATTAACGATGGTCACTTTATGTTGTTATGGGTCAGGCGATGCGATGCGGTTGCAGACGATTGCTGGTCCGAAAATTCGCGCATATATGCGCGCGTCCCTGGCGGCGGCCAGCAGTGCGCGCAGGAATAGACAAGACGCGCGCAATGCGCTTTGCGAGCGTGTTCTGCTGCGCACGTCCGTGTGTCCTCAAACTTTTCCATTTCAACGTTTCAATAGCACACGTCCGCGGCAGACGGGTTTACACTCGTGATTGACAGCCGCATCCTCGGAAATCGTTTAGTGCCGATCACACTTGCCGCCTAGCCCGAGATAATTGCTGTCATAATATAATGTATCCGAATAGCAATTCGCACAAGCGCGCATAAAAGCAAACGAAAAAATGCGGCAGGAGAAATGGTGTGTTAAGTGTAAACATGCAATTTGCGTCTTTCCACCTTTGGGAGGGACGTGCCTTTTCGTGTTATAAATAAAAATAAACCGACGCGCGCCGTATTTTCATATTGCTTGTTTGTCGACGTGCTCATACCGTATGCACTTTGGCACCTCTCGCAGAGGGTGTTTGATTTTCTTTTTCAAATCAAACAAAAATTTGTTTTGCGCGTGTTTTGAACGTGACACATCTTGTTCGCTACAGGCGGCCATCTTAGATTCGTGGCCGCATGCGACACAAAAAAAGTCTCGAAAGAAAACGTACGAATTCCATTGAAATTCTAATGTTTGCTGGAAATTGTTACACACATTGTTACACTTTTTCGAAATATTTCAGGGTTCAATACCGAAACATGTTTTTGTTTTGCCTTCTTATTTTTTCGCGTATGACGCATGTTGGCACACCTACAGGTTTTGAATGAAAAAAAAAATACATGCTGCATTTACACGAATTGCACGCAGCGCTGCAGGACAATCACCAGTCGAATCTGCAAGTCAAATTCGCCGATGCTTCGCCGTTGTGCGGTTTTGCATGTAGGCCATGCGACTTTAGACGCAGGGGGCCAATAGAAAATATTGCACGCAATTAGCATTGGAAACGCAATATGCGTGCGTCGATTGGAAAGAAAGTAACGCGTGCAATGTGCATTTCACGCGTCAAACGCACGAAAAAAGGTGTTCCGCATTGATTGCGATCGCCGATGCCGACGATCGCGGATTGTGTCATCCGGGCCACTCATATGCGATGCAATTAGAATGATAACACGTAATTGTTATCAATCTAATTGCATCCGGATTGTTGACAAACCGCGCGGCGATACGACGTCGCACGTGCGCATTTGTGTATCGAATGCAACAGTCACAAAGACGCAAGATCACGCCACACACGAACAAGTTTTGCGTCGTATCTTGCGTCGATTGATTGTTTGCAACAAGTTTAAGGCCAAGGCGAGAAATAAGGTTACGTGCGTCAGGAAAAAAAATGAGCGTACATAATTGCAATAAAAAAGAAACATGCAAAATTATGTGTGAGTTGCAATAACATTAATCAAACGCTGAATGCGCTTCATGTTAAAAACAAGGCGCAACAAGAATGTTCGCATTGTGTTAAATGTGACATAAATTGACACACTCTATTCGAGTGAATTCTTATGATAACGTTCTGCGCGATATATTCGACAACTATGATATTCGTAAAACAAAAATAACTTAATTTCGCATAAATATTTTATACATATGTAGATTTATAGGTAATCGCTGTTATAGAAATATATTCGGCAATTCGGAAAATTATCAGTCAACGTTCATTTTTCCAGTGCGTTTGTTGGGCAATAAGCGGTCTTTTGGCGTGTGACGATTCTGCGGAATGTGGCACAAGAGATAACGCGACGATAATGTCGCGCTGGACGAGGTACAAAAAAAAATAGACAAACGAAAAAACTGCTCAGCATGCCAAACAAAAAACTAGTTCCTACGCTTACTACGCACAAGCAAAACCGGTAAATTCACTCAGACATTGCGTAGTTACGTAATTTTGTTAATAATAAAATGAATATTTACATAAATATTGACAGTGGATATGATGTTGGGTTGGCTGGCGTCTGTTTGAAAATGCGGCAGTTTTTTTGTTGGAAACGATTTGATTTTAAAACGCAAGTTTGACAGTCTTCAATTGACTTTATTTGCGCAGGAAATCAGTACGTGCACTTGTAGAATGCATAAGCTGATGATGTAAATGCGCAATAAAGCAAGCCGTAATTGGATATTAATTGAATCGATTAACGTCGCTGGACGCCGGCAATGGAGTGTACCAGCGGCGGGGTGACCTTTGCCGATCTTGGATTGAAAAAATATCGCTTTTGGAGGCGGCGGCCGGCGGCGGCGGCACGGTCACGCCAATATCAAATCAATCACGAGCAAAATGTGTGCAAACGCATTTGCGACCAAACTAATTGCGAGCGCGTTGTTGCAATAAATGCGGAACTGGATATTATGTTTTCGATCGCTGTTTGCTAGTTTTGATGAGTTAGATTTGAGTTTGCTGAGTGCACGCTGCCGCCATCTGGCCGCGGCGCGCGCGGCTAGCGCGGGAAAATCTGGGAAAACTCGCCGGCGGAAAACTCGCGCGCGCTTACGTGCGTGGCGGTATTGATCATCTCGGCGTGGCGCGTCGCGGCGCGCGTCCTCCGCGTCCGCCTCTGCAGCAGACGCGGTTGTTGCGCCGCACGGGCATGAGCGCGGTGGCGCCGCAGAACGATGCTTGACGTCGACACAGCGGCGACATGAAGGCGGCGGCGTCGTCGTCGGCGGCGGCGGTGGCGGCGGCTGGGGGCACGGCGCTGCACCATCATGCGGCCGCCAACGCACATCACGGACAAGCGCATCATCCATGGGTGAGTAAAGACACCCCACAGCCATATACTATCATGGTAACACCAGTTTTGTGCCAATCGAATTAATTGTACTTCTTTGGTAACGCTTTGGTAACCGGTGTTTAGCTGACCACAGTATGCGTGCTCTTCGGACTTGGTGCCGTGGCGCTCGCCGTGTTTTGGATACGCCGTTGCAAGTGAGTAGTGTCCCATACAATTGCCGCCCCACGTCAATCATGCATGCGTACGCGGTGTGAGAAATTGCATTTGGTACCATCCAGCACATACGTCACTGCATGCCGGCTGTGTGCATACTTAATGCAATTGCAAACTGAATAATGCATGCGTGAATGTGATGCGGTTGTGTTTCCAGCACTGGTTTACGTGCTTGATGTTTCTATGCCACTTTTGGCGGGATTTTTCTTTCATGTTTACAGATCCAGCGTGCCGCGGCATGAGTACACCGCCGTGAGTTTGGAAAACACCAATGGACTGCATTCGCTGCAGGCGCCTCCAATCGAAGACCGTCCCCAGCGACAAGTGGACGAGGAGCTGGCGAAATACCAGCGCTACCTCGGCGTGGAAAGTCGCTACTTTTTCACGGCCAGCCTGGGCAAGATTGGCGCACGCCTGAATAAACAATGGTACCTTTGTCATTTCCAATATCGTTTACAATCGTTTACCAACTGGTTTCATTTCTCTATTAAGGTGGAATGCTATTTTTAAACCTGGATCATTAATCGATTTCCTTTAAGGTTTGTGGTGAAGGACAGACACGTGGACGCGGAGCGTTTGCTGACGCTCGTGGACCTACCCAGCGCGGCGCCAATCGCACCAAATTCGGCCACAAAGCAAATTCTGATGGAGCTATTCAGATCGCTACATCATCCGTATGTGCTGCCCATTTTGGATGTGGAGTTCTGGGAGATGACGCACGGCGCTGGCGCGGCTATAGTCTCCCCGCTGAGTGCAGACGGTAGTCTGAAGGATCTGCTGGATCATTGTGATCGACGTGGGGCGAATGGAAGGGGATTGCCGTACAGACAAGTGAGTACGGGTGAAATCATTGGAGCGATGTTTTAATTACGCTTGATGTAGATTCAGTACTTGGCTCGGCAAATTCTCGAGGCCCTGTCCTTCCTGCGCGCGCGGACGTTTCCGCGGTACCATCATCTGCATACGGGGAATGTGATAATCCAAAATGGCGTGGCGCGTCTCGCCGGCTTGGAAAACACGCTGTTTTGTTTGCCGCTCACGCGGCAACGGGCAATGGACGAGGTCCTTGCGTTCGGTCATCTGCTCTACGAAATGACCACTGGGTAGGAAGCATGCGGGTGCCATGTGTTTGTCTGCTTTGGTTCACGCAATTTTGCTGTCGTTTCCAGCTGTGAACCGACCGATGCATTGCTAGCGTCCCCAGTGGCGCTGCGCCGCGAGCTGGACCGATCCGCCGCCCCCGAGCCAATCACCGATGTGCTGACGCTGATCTTCGACGCGGACGCCGCGGATTGCCTCTCGCTGGACGACCTCGTGCGGCAGGAGATGTTCAAGGGCGTCGAGCTGCGCGAGCTGTGCCGCCGCGCCACGCTGCAGCCGGCCGTGGCGAAGGGGGTGGTCGATCTCCTCCACCTTGTCGGCGACCTGCAAGCGGGCGCCGCCACCACCACCAACACTGCAAGCAGCAGCTGCGCCGCGTCTGCTATGGCCGACACCACCAACGCCGCCGCCGCCGCCACTGCGCTCGCGGGCGGCGCAAGGTACAGAAAACGCAAACACAAAGAGATCGAAGAGGCGGTGC
Organism: Drusilla canaliculata; assembly: GCA_027574885.2. Taxonomy (NCBI): domain Eukaryota; kingdom Metazoa; phylum Arthropoda; class Insecta; order Coleoptera; family Staphylinidae; genus Drusilla; species Drusilla canaliculata. Next base: position 7,129 of record JAODGA020069003.1, read on the forward strand.
TCGCGGCGTGCGAATGCGGCCACCAGCCGGCGGCGATGCCGAGCGGCAGCTGACCGAAATAGCGTAGTTTCCGCTCTGTTTTTCTCTTTACCTCTCACTGTCGTTCTCTTACTCTCTCACATTTCTCCTGCCCCTTTCTCTCTCTCTCTCTGTCTCACTTTCTTACCATCGTTCTTTGCGTATTATTTTCGTAGCATCGTTGAGTAATTGTAGTTCGTTATCGTTTTTGTAGTATCGTTGCTGATGAGGTAGAGACGGACGGCTTTCGACGGCGATGCCCACACGCCGACGACGCTTACGACGCGTGCGACGAAACGCTCACGGTGACGATCGTCAGCGGCGAGCTGAGTCGGTAGCGCCGGCGCAGTAGCGCACGTTACACGTGGGCGACTAGCGGAGAGTTGACAAGGGGGCGGCAGCACACGACGCGCAACCCACCAACACACCAACGAAACCTATAAAAGAAATTATATACTAAAACAAAACAAACAAAAAAAAACACTGCACGCTAAACTATATCGTTACGACGATGATAATCGTCCTGCAATTCCTAAACATTTTCGAAGCGATAATCAATTTTTATGATGCGCATGCGCCCAGCGCTCATGCAATACAAATGAGCACTGGACGGATGGCTGAACCTAGGCGATAAGAAATGAAGCAAATCAATTTCTGAAGCAATCAAGTTTAAAGCGATTTATTCTCTTACAAAGAAAACAAACAAAAAAAAAATATGCTTATAAATTTAACGAATCGTGTCAAAATGTTAACTTTTCAAACAAACAAAAATTTAATATTTACATGCAAAACATATGCCAATTAAAAGCGAAGCAACACAAGTGCAAAGCAAAGAATGAGAGACGCAAGTTGTAAGATAAACGTTTATTGAAATATTGGAATAATTCGAAGAGGCCAAAAATGCAAGATTTTGGACCAAGAAGTTTGTGCAAAAAAAAAATTAACACTAGAGGACATTTTAGCCCACCTAGCATACTAGCATGTAGCTGTTGACAAATAATTGATTTACCTCAAAACATTGTAGGCATCTAACGTTTTTTTATTGAACCACTTTTTAGTGATTTTGTTACAAGTGCCATGCGTATCAATGCGAGTATGTACCACACCAAAAGTTGGGTTCATAGTGTATTTTCTAGTGCGTAGGCCCGTGTGCGAGTGTGTGCGTGTGTGCGTGTGTATGTCTGTGTGCGTTTTACGTTCCTGTGCAATTGCGTGCCGATCGATGTACTTACAAAAAAAAAACAAACAATGAGCCGTAGATTTTGTAAAACACAAATTGTTACACGTCTATACACGTTGCGTCGACACCTCCTCTACACACGGTGGACGAGATACACACGATACTCGAGCGCAAAACCAGAAGGCGACATCAAAAACAATCAATAAAACCGTCCCAGAATATGAAACGAGCAAAATACATCGAACTGTCCACCTCACTTAGTTACATTACCCACTAGGGCGCACGCGCAGCACGCTCAGGAGTGCGTACTGCCGGTGCGCGCCGCACAGTGCACTCGTGTTTAATGACTCTTTTTGCAGTGACAATTTAGGCTGTACCGCTGTGGGGCACTGCGAACGCGGCGAGGACGCGGATGGTGAGCAGCTCTACGTCTTCCTGCCGCCGCCGCCGCCGGCATCCTGCTGCCGGGTGGACTACGACGGTGGCCGATTCCGCACCTACCTTGCGTCGAATGCCCTCGTTGAAATCTGAATCTTGTGCACCTCGAAGACGCCACGCCGCTGGTGCGTTATTTTTCTAATGGTGTATACGGGTGCTAGATGACTTACCCTGCACTCTGTAGGCCACCATTTCGTCCTTGCGTTTTCGATTTTTCGAATCATACAACTGTAATTGAATTCTAAATATTTGTAAGTTTAGGACTTGTAACAATCATTAAGAAAACAATATACACTTAGTAAACGCTTTAAAACGTACTGGTATTTGTACTATAATAGCTTGTTCTACCCTAACCTAACCTAATCTTACTGAACTTAATCTATCCTAACTCAACCCAACCTAATTAAAATACCCTAACCTAACCTAAACTATTCTAATTACACATCTAATCAATTTCAACTTATGCCAATTTTAAAAAGAACCTCAAGAAGTTAAATTATAGGTTGACAATATGGGTTACCAAAACCTGAAAAATTCAATACAAAATTACAGGTATTTTGCACGAAACGCAAATCGATAAAAAACTGCATATATTTTGCACCTCATGACACATTTATTAGATCCGTATAAGTATAAATACAAACCAGAACCGTAACTCTATGTACAAAATGAAGCTGACAGTATGGCTCAGTTTGCTTCTCATTGAAGGTGTGATCACCATTGGTATTGACTATGGTCTCAAAATCAAATTCATATCCAGTTTCATAACAAGTAATCCTGGCAAGTTTGAATTATACCTACCTGATTGGAGCCATCGACAAAAACAAATATTATTAAAGCAAACGCATGGTACGTCCCTCAGGCTCTCTTCACTTGGGTCACCGTCTGAGAATGCTATCAGAATTTACGATTTTACAACAAGCAAAAAGGCATTAGTACGTGGTATACCTAAAAATAGCATACCCAAAGTTTTCTTATTGGATGACACTGCTCAGCTGGATACAATGTTAAGAGAAGTTGATCTCCTACCTGGCCGAAATGTGATTACTGCTAGATTTGCGATGGGCAACACTCTTGTGAAGGTATCTCGATGTTATCGTCTTCTTGAACATACCAGATCTTCTATTATACAAGAATATTTGTTTTCTTGGTCTCTGAACGATTGGAACAAGACAGATTCTCTTGATCTGTTCAAAATGCCCAGAAAACGCATAAATTTCAACGGAATACCATTAAATGTAGCAATTGTCTTGAACGATGTGAAGTCTCTTGACAGGTTGGAAGATTTTCGTGATGTATGGACGGATACGTATACAAAAGCTAACTATGGGGCCATTAGCAAAATGTTGCAGTATTTCAATATTACACCCATTTTCAAGGTATTCCAGGACTATGAACATATGAGAAAAGATGATAAGTATATTATATCAGGTACAGATGTAAATAAGCGCTGCCCATTCTACTTCATCTATTACGCATATTACAGTAACTGCTCCCCATATGACTATCGATTTACTGGCGAATGTGGAGTTTCTGAAGGTGGCCCCTCGAACTAAATTGTGCTTCACTCTTCGGCGTCCGCCTACCAGCTTTGTAACCACAATCTTTACAGTTAATTTTACTCCATCTGTGTGGTATGCTATACTGGGACTTTTGGGTCTTCTTTCTGGGGCACTATATATTTTTCTGAATGTTGAAGCACGTCAAAGAGCGGTACTATTTTATTCAAGGCTATACTTTCTGAATATAGCATCATACAATTTTGTAGATCAAGGGCAAGACATCGTTCAATGTATATGACCTGCTTCTTATTGGATTAGAGGCTGTTTGTCAACAAGGTACATCCTCAGATTGACTTAGAACGTATGATAGTCATTTAGAATTGCAGGTACCTCAACGGACCCACGCAGTTATGCGGCTCGTACCCTTCAATTATTTATGTTTATGGCGTTTATGTTTCTCTATGTGGCGTATTCTGCAAATATACTGGTGCTTCTACAAAGTACTACAGCAATGACAAGTGCTAGTCAGCTTTCAGAGTATGGCATAGAATTTGGAGGATTGAATACTTCAGATTTCAACTATTACCCTCCTGTATGTTCTTAGTTACAATTCTCACTATCAGTTAAAAAAAACATAAACAAAATGTTACAGAAAACAGCAGATCGTCTCTTCAGACAAGACATTAAAGCGCCACATGTCTATACCTTGAATGATGGTATGACTAGGGTTCGGGAAGGAATCTTTGCGTTCTTTTCAGAGGCCCGCTACTCTGACATGTACGCCAGACAGTATTACAAGGATTACGAGGTATGCGGATTGCAGGAATTCGAGTTCAGATATGATTACGGATTGGGGTACGCTGCCCTTCCAAAGGGTTCTGGCTATTCAGAACTGTTTAAAACTGCGTGGGTATACCATGTATACTGCAAGATCACCATTTATCGAAATATTTGCAGGTTACTGGAGATCTTCGAAAAGGGGTTCACCAATCGGCACTATTTACGCTACTTCCCAAAACTGCGGTGTTACTCGCAGGGGAGCAGTTTCGATCCGATTGGCATACGTGAGATCTATCAGGCTATCATTCTTGTAGGCATCGGGGTGGCTTTCGGTGTACTTGTCTTCGGCCTGGAAGTGCTCCTCAGCCATTACCAGCATCGCCAGCACATCGATAAATAATTTCGCGCATTCTGCACTGATGAGTGAGCGGCGAGGCACGCCGCAGTGATCAGAATCGCGAATCAGAATCAGACGCGCGTTCGATATGCCTCGCAAACTTAATATGCACAATTAGGAAGCTAGCCAACAATCTTGTCCGCGATGAATCTGCATGGTCATTATTCTGACATTATGAGGTTTTCCCAGCGCGTGCAAAAGTCGCACACACTAGCACACACCCTCACACACTCGCACACACACCTTCACACTCTTGCACACACTTGCACACACACACACACAC
>JAODGA020069246.1:0-11031 GCA_027574885.2 Drusilla canaliculata
CAGCGTCCGCGGTTTGCTATTGACAACGAATACTTGGTTGGTGACTTGTATATTTATATATATATTTTCAAGTTTATATAAACTTGGATGGATACACTTCCATCGCAATGTAAGTCATCATATATAAATATTTCATGGGCAGGGTCGCGTTGTTTCACAAAAAAGTAAATTTGACCTGTGATTCCTTAAAGTATTTCTTCCTCGTAAACATTCGCATCAGTGAAGAAGAGTATGGAAGACACCATCAACGCCACAACTCCAATACATCCTAGAACGAAGGACCACCCAAAGAAGTTGTTATCATGTCCCGGCATCCACCCATTACGATTCGCACGGGATGCGAAGACTATAATAGCAATGGCACCACAAAGACTACCAATCAAAAGGACCCAGGCCATTATCTTTACCAACTGGATAAACCTCCAAAGAGAATAATATAAACAGAGTTATGTTGTGAAAAATATCTCAGTCTACCTTTCCTGGTCCGGTCTACAACACAAGAAATACAACAGGGATAAAATAGTCCCTATTATCACGGAGATAAAGCACAAGGTAAAGAAAAACTGTGTTGCCACCATGAAGCCAGGCGCCAAAAATCCACGAATCTCATCATAACCGGTGGTAAACGGGTCGTAAATCCATCTACATCCTACGAAAAACCTTCGCTCAAATGGGGTATTTGGGTCTGGTAGGGAGCGGAAACAATGGGTCCACAGACCGAGACGATTAAGACGCGCACCGGTGATGCGGTAGTCAGAGACCAACCATGATGGTGTGCTAAATGCCACCGCGACCAAGACCAGGCCAACCACGAAGAAGGCGAGCCCAACATTCCCAGCGAGCGATCTTCGCTTCATCTAAAACAGCATGTCCTAATTTCATTGATGGAAGTTTTTTTTTTAATAAAACTTACATTGATCAAAAATGAAGACAAGGGCACTATCCGGGCACAATTTGTAACAACTTTAAGTCAATGTATCCACAGGAAAATTACACTTAATTACCACACAGTCCATATGAGTTGTGTGGCACGCCCACGAGTGACTTAAGTCACGACCCGTGGTTACTCAAGTCGCGAGTCGGACTGACTCAACGTTGGTAATGCGCCTATCTCTCGTATGTTTGTAAATATGTAGTGTGCGGTAAGTGCTAACGCAAAATGCAAACAATGCGTTTTTGTTTAAAGTCCAATTGGGACGTGAATGTGCGCGTTGGGACGCTCTGCGACGACTGGTCGCGTCGGTGGCGTCGTTTGTCTACTTGTACGCCTCGTACACGCGCGTCGGTAAAGGTGGAAAGGTAAACGCAGATGGTAGAAAAACTTCGGCGCTGACCACACCTGTACGCGCAGTGGCTGCCAACAGGTGGTTTCCTATGTGATTGCGCAGTGGTCAGATACCAGGTACCATGGCAACAAAAATGTAAACAATAAGTTGTGTGCCATGTCCTATTTCGTTGCACAGACCTATATTTAGTGATTTTTAGAGAAAATTGCTTTCTTTCTCTTTCTACATCAAGTTAGTTCTTTTCTAGTCATGAATAGTTCCTTTCTATGCCTAGGAGTTCTATTATAGTGACCCAGAAAGGGTTGAAAAACGTATTGCGGTTTTTATTAGAATATCAGTTTGTGTCTATCGATTTACCCAGTTTTCTTTACTTATTTATGCAAATTATGTTTTTAACTTTAAACGGGCTTGGTTTCACTGGATGTGTTCAGTTTTTGTGTTGCAATTATGCACGTAACGATTTGAAATTACGTGAACCTGCTGATGGTCCTACGTGAGTAGCGCAGCAGCTGAGTAACAAACATGAGTAAAGCTGCAATCATAGACGACCTAAGGTCACATCCTATGTAATTAACACGACGAAACAATGACACATTGTTTGGGATGGGCCCGGTGTACTTACTACACTTACTCTACGATAATTGCTACCTATATATAGCCACCGGTATCGAAATTATCTGCATTTTAATATTCACGAAAGCGCGATAAATAGCTACTGATAATTTAATGCTTTGTATGTTTTTTTTTTCTATTCGTTGCTTTCATGTTTTACGATTTTCTATGCGTCATGGGGGAAAAAGAATAAGGTCGTGGTTGAGCACGTCTTGTTTACACGCTCGGCAATTGTTTGCAAAATTTTACATACAGGTAATACATGAATATGGGAAAAGTTTTCGTGGAGGAAGGTCGCGTCTTGAAATTCAGTTATTGTTTTGCAATGACTTCAGTCTCTTTGGCATAGTAATTATTTGTGTGTTTTTGGTGTTATTATTTGTTACATTATTTGTTGTAATAGGTTATATAATGTTTGGGAGTGCTATGTGATGAAATTTAAGAGTGAATTTTAGATGATTTTGAGCTTAATTTGCTGTAAGCTAATTTAAACAGTCATATAATCAACTTAACCAAACCTAACTCAAGTTAACCTAAAGTGACGTTACTTGGCATAACTTAACGTAACCTAACTTCTCACAACTTTATGCCAGGTTCTCATAAAGAGTGAGTTAATTTAATCTTACTACTAACACAACCTAGCCTACTTAAAAATAATCTAACCTTAATTAATCTAATCTATTATAACTTAAATAACTTATTCTATCTAAACGAACCCTAATTGAACTCAATCTATATGTATACCATATCTCTAACCAACTTATCTTCTGTTAACTTTATTGTAAAGGTAAGAAAACAATCTTATAAACGAAATACTTTATTACTAACTCATTAAAATGGCAATATATCGACTTTCTTTTTATTTCTGAACTCCTCAATATTTCTTATGAAAGCTAAGCGAATCAATACATTGGCCATCCCTAAGGAGTGCCTTTCCCCCGATGGCTGTCACCGGAACTAATCTCCGCCCTCGCGTGCATCCGCACATCGCGGAAATAATACACTGACGATATTAGCATGATAACAGCACCAACAACACCGACATACATCGACCAGCCGAAACTGATTTCCCTATTATGCGGCATCCACACGTAGAGATCGCGCTGCGTGGCGAAAATCAAAATGGCGATGGTTCCGAAAACAGCGCAGAGGAGACACGTCCATGCTTGGATTTTCAACATTAGGATGAACCTTAAAGAAACATGTAAAGCGAACTTCCATCACTTTGATAATAACGTTACCTTTTGTTGTCCGGTCGACATAGGAAGAAATACACCAGCGAGAGAATAACAGCCAGAATGGCACAAACAAAGGAGAATGAGAAGATGATCTGCGTTGCCTTCAACACACTTCGGTTGTACGTAGGATACGAAAACCCACGGCTATCATCCTGACATCCTGTGAAGAAGCGTCGATCGTAGAGCGATTTAGAATCTGGTAACCATGTGAAGCAATGCGTCCAGAGACCCATCGCATTTATTCTAGAGCCATTTTGGGACGTCAACCACGAGGAAGTTACAAAAGACAGGGTTAGAAAGACGAAGGCGATTAAAGAAGTTGCTATCGCAATGTTTCCCAAAGAAGATCTCTTCATCTAAAAGGGAAAAATCTTTTATGATTGTAAAACATATTTAGAAGTAAAAATTACCTTTTTTTATATTTGGAAGAAAATATATCAAACTCTACCGAAATTTATTTTTGGTTTGTATTTAAACAAAGAATGTGAAAACGGAGAAAACTAGGTCGAAACTCTGACCTGCAACATCCAACAGATGCAGAATATATCTAAAATGTGAATATGCCGCAACGTGTAGTTCAATTCAATTGCAACAATTACAACAAATTAACGATATGCCACCGCCAGCGCCAACGATCCCAACAAAACTGCAAATCAAACATGCATCTACGTTTGAAAACCTGCGTTGAACAAGGCCACAGCTTTTCTATTTGCTATTTCGACATCAACAACGGCATTCCATTGGGTCGACTACTGTGCGGGTTGCATAAAATCAACCCATAATGCTTCACAGGCCATAAAAAGAAAACTATGGGCAGTTATTACTTGTAGGCGTTCGTAAAAGATCGGAGTACTTCGCAGAAGTTACCATCACCACCACTACTCCTGCAGTGTCCCCACCCCCCACCAAATAGACCCACCTACCACTTCCAAGGAAGCAATCCCAGTGTATACAATCGGCGATTGTTTGGCGTTCTTAGCGCAGCGAACAAGGCGTGTACCTGGTGTTTACAATCGCCGAACGTGAGTCATGGCGATGAAGAATCGCACGGGCTTGGCAGCCATCGCCTTCACCACAGCTGGCTTCATCTTTGTCCTGATCGCCTTCTGCACACCCTGCTGGCTGGAAACAGACGGAACACTCAGTGACCCACAGTTCGTCCGAATAGGTATGTCTTCTGCCCAGCGCCAACCTCAAACAATTACAACTACAATCAACAAATATCTCCCTAGGACTGTGGCAAGTTTGCTTCAAGAATTTCACCGACTTCCACCACTACTACGATTATCGCTTCACTGGTTGCTGGTGGGTCTTTGAAGAAGAGTACTACATTATCCACGACTTCCTTCTGCCTGGATTCTTCCTAGCCACACAGTTCTTCTTCACCCTGTGTATGACCCTGCTCCTGGTTGCGGCTTTTCTCACCTGGTTGTACTGCTTCTGCAGTAGGGACCATGACAAGTACATTCTACTTCTATTGACAGTAGGAGCAGACCTGGTGATTGCAGGCTGTTGTGGCTTGATTGCAGTCCTCATATTCGGCAACAATGGGGACAGAAGAGATTGGATGCCCAACTGGGAGCACAATGACTTGAGTTGGTCATTTGCATTTGCTGCTATTGGCGCACTGCTACTTCTCCCAGGAGGTGCACTCTTCCTGGTGGAGGCAAAACGGGCGCGTTATCGACTACTACATGCATCCAGACCACCCTCACATTATGACATGGAGATTAGGAAATCTTCACATACTGATATTTAAGTATCAGGAGGACAAGAGGTTTTGCTAAGGGCACATTTTACAGTTTTATGATTAGACAAATCCGTCCAGAGGAACAAAAAGTCTTATATTGTATATCTTTAAACATAAAATAAATGTTTTTAATTTTTAAATATTAATTTATTTGATCTTCAATCCCACTAAATAGACTCAACAAAATATGACTAATTTTTGTTTGGTTTCCAGTGTTTTTTGAGCCAACTGATCATGACTGCTCCAGGAGACCCTTCCTAGCAACAAACTGGAGGAATGCAATCAAGTACATCTCACCAAACCTCAACGAACTTGCGGTAATTGCTCAGCATTTAACTGAAACTTGCCCACAGAACCTAAAGCCCAGTAACATTGAAGAAATAGGTAAACTTTCGAAAATGGTTGCTGAACACGTCGAACATGTTCTCGTAACTCTAGGCGCTGAGGGCCTAATAATAGCGCATAGACATTCGGCAAGACATTATCCAGCGTTAAACTGCAGCGAGCTGATTAATGTGAGCGGTGCTGGCGATTGTCTTGCAGCAGGATTCATCACTGCGATGCTCGCAGGTAAATCCGAGGAAGTTTGTGTAAATGTAGGAATGCATAGTGCGCACTGTTCCCTACGATCGCAAAGCGCCATTCCAGATAAGTTCGTTTTAAGCGAGAAATGTTGGCAGGAACCAGCCAAGTTTTATCAGTTGTAAGAAATAAATTTATCCTACAATACACCTTGCGACATCTAGCTGTTATAATAGTAAGTCTTGGAAAATGTGAAACGGCATTGGTGGCGGCATCTAGGGCCCGAAATAGGAAGTGGTTTAATAGCGTTGAACTTGTCACGTCGCGACTCAAAACTCAACTCGCGTCCGGCAACGTCAGCAGCAGGTTGTTGTTGATATATTAATCACTGCATACACGTTTTGCTCGTTTATTATTTATTTGCAATTATCGCACGCTCATTGTTGACAAACGGTAAGTTGTTTGCGATTGAATAATTCGAATAAAATCATCTCAAGGGATAAAGTCTACCATGCGCAGATGAGACAACTTCGCGGCGGCAAAACAAAAGAGACGGCGAAGGAAAAGCGCCAGCGCAAGAAGGAGATCGCGGAGTCGCGCAGTCAGGTCAACACCATCGTCATACCATCGCTGATTGCCGTTTTCCTGCTGATTGTCGCGTACGTGTACGTCAAATCGCGGCCAAAGGAAAACTTTAACTGAACTTAAGTCCACTTTTCACCTTGCACGACATTCCTGTTTTTGTAAATGTAAGAGAAAACAACAATGTAATCGTTAAACCAATAAAGTATTTTCCATTATCTTTATATATTGTTTCTATTAGCACATTATAACAATTTATTTACAATAATATAATATACTTAAAATTAGTTTTCTTGCAATTTTTGCTGTTCTCTATATCATTTGTTTTTAAGATCGTCAAAAAATGGTTTGTACAACTGATGAATGTGTATGTGTGTGTGTGTGTTTGGACAATGACTATGTACATGTCAAACTTGAATAAATTATTTAATTCGCTATATGGAAGAGTCATTCCAGACGCAATAAAAACAGCGCGCGTAGAAAAATTGATTAGCTTTAGGTAATTATCACTTAGTTTGGCTGTTCTTTCCCCTACTTCTCCCCCCACACTAAAAAAAAAACAATGTCGAGCTAGGTTTATGCAGGTGACTTGTTGAAAGTGTTACGGAATTGTAGCAGAATTTATGTGTGTTATTATTGAGACAGTGAGTTTGAGTTTAGATGTTGTCATTTCTTCTTTAATCGGCTTGCTATCCACTCCAAGCCAGAGTATAATCTAAAAAATACATTTACAATTTAAAAATTATTACAGCAATTGCTGAACATTAATAAGGGATCATATATAAAATTTTGTAACAAAAAAGATTATTTTCTCAAATTCTATTGAACTAATTTATTTAAAATATGACAGAAGCCTCCTTTTTTGCATATCACAGTTATCTTCAAACTTAATCAATATTTTTAATTTTAATGTTGAATCAACTTTTAATAATTTTTCTTTGGAATTTCCATAAACACCCTGTACAAATTTCACAAAAAATGTTAAACACAAATATTAAAAACTTTTGAATTAAGTAATATTTATGACACCAATATGAGTCACATGAGCTGACAAAACTCTTCTAGAAAAACATATGTCTCTCTATTTTATTTGAGCCAATTTACGTAGAATATTGTATAAACTAATTTTATACATCTCCCAATAATGGGTGACTTAAATGTTAAAAAAATATATTTCCAATATATAAAAATGACATGTAAAAATGTGATGTTCTTATGATCCATGACTACCTATAACTATCTTATCATCAATCAATTGCACTTAAAATGTGTGTACTTTTCTAAGAAGCAGGGTGGTGAAAAACACCCTGTATTAATATCATAATAACTCTTATAGACGTTTTTGTTATGATGAAAATATAATCAATTATTGTTCCTATCATCAACACTTGTTTACTCTAGACATGTTTTACTGTATAAAAACCAACAAAACAAATAAAGTGACGTTTTTATAACACATCACTTTAAAGCCTCATAACTACCATAATTATCCTTATTTATCTTTAAATATGTTCATTTACTTTAACAAGGAAAATAGCCTATGAACACTATATAAATTTAGAAACAAAAACGTGAGCTGTTTTTGTTTTATATTTTTGTATTTTTTTTTTGTTCCATGCATATTGAACCCTCTAAATAAACAAACAAAACTCACCCCTCTCCAGTAAGAGCACAACAAGATTGTATATGCCACTGTTGCTGCTTAATTGAAGTCAGATTCAGCTCACTGGAAATCTCTGAAGCACTTAGTGACCCCTTCAAGTCTTGTTTATTTGCATAGATGAGAACCCCAGCCTTGGAGAGTTCCTCATTTGACAACATTTTAAACAACTCTTCTCTGATGACTGTGAGACGTTCCTTGTCGGTAGAATCTATCACTACTATTACAAACTGGAAACAAGTAATGTAATTGTGTATCATTTTTTGGTTGTTTTTGAGAATATTTACCTCAGTATTAGTATAATATGTACTCCAAGCAGCTCTCAATGATTGCTGTCCTCCCAAATCCCACATGATAAAGTGTATATTCCTCCACACAACCTCCTCCACATTTGATCCAATGGTTGGGCTGGTGTGGACCACCTCATTCATGAGGAATTGATACAAAATTGTGGTCTTACCAGCATTATCCAGTCCAACAATCACTATTTTATGCTCTAAAAATCGTCAATGTACACCAATTTTTGTTACAGACTGATACAAAATGTGCTAACCTTCATTCCCAAACAGACTCCACAACTTGGACAGCAACAGACCCATCCTGATCAAGTATAGTTTTCTTTTTAGAGATATTCAGGCATATGGCATATGCTTGGATGGTTATATCAACTCCACAACGCGATTCTTTAACTGCTGGGCAGGCACAGATAGACAACCACCTTCTAAGACTACACACGAGAATCCAGTCTGCCTGACTGCCTATTGTCCATGATCTCCCAAAAAGCTCGACACAGTTACACACGCCCCAGAGAAGAGTTTCGCTTGTGGCACTGCGGAATTGCGTCTTCCTTACGCGACTCACTGAAGACTCACCGACAGACGTTATCAGCCATATTCAGGCGCCCGCATTGTCGTCACACCGTGTCGCTATTAATCACTGTTTTTGATTGCGGCCTTTGTTGTGATATGCGATTGCAAACCCCATAGATTTATACGTATCGTGCGAGGTTGACTTGCGAGCCGAGCGCGCTCCGAAGTGAAACGCGCGCAAACGACGTAGCGCAATATTTAATCAGATCAACGCGCACCACAGCGTGTGCATGACGTCACGCGTTGAACGTAATTGTATAAAGTTTAATTAGTTTAGTGTTGGTTTATACCCCACCCAGTTGGCTGAATATGAATGTGAGTAAGTGAGAGTTTTCTTGGTTTTAGGTTATTATCGGAATTAGGACTTGCTAGCGTTGTTAGCAGTTGGATTTTTACTTTTTGTTTGCTATGTGTGTTGCCTAGACATTTACAAAGAAAAATGTACTCAGGAATTTTCACCGGAATAACAAAAACACGTGGCGAGTTTATAATTTATGAATCGGAGTCTGAATAAAAGTGAATTATCTTCGCCGGAAGATTTCAAGAAAACATTTTAACAGGTTGTGGGATTTTGTTTTGTACATACAATAACACAAAACAAACGAAGAGCCTCAAACATCAAAAGTAAACAGAGAATACTGTTCCAATGGAAAACAATGGAGATTGACTTCCTGAAGGATTCTAAGCCTACACTACACAAGAAGTTATTACAAAGTTAGTTTTAACACCTAAGCTATTCTAAACTAACCAAAAATAATCGAAACTATCAAATTAAGCTGAACTAACCTAATTCAACTTAACCTAATTTTTATTATGTTTTTTATCATGATTATTAATGAAAATTGTTAGATGGTTTCATAGACTTTCAATCAATTCTCACAATCGATGAGCCCGAACTCCAAGAACTTCTCAATCTGTCTGAAGAAGAACTACAAGAACTAAAATACTCCATATCACTCAAAGTACCGGGCAGTAAACTTGGTACCACACCAGACACACGCCTTTCAACAGGTTGTAAACAGATTGACGCCATCTTGAACGGTGGTCTACCAACCCAACGAGTCTTGGAACTCTTTGGTTCTTCCGGTTCCGGAAAAACACAGTTTTGTTTACAGTTGCTACAAACCGTTCAGCTACCAATCAACAAAGGAGGTTTAGCAAAGCGGGCTGTTTATGTGTGTACGGAACCTCCATTCCCTTCCCGGCGGTTCCACGCTTTATGTGAAACTGCTTCGGAGAGATTTCACATGGAGAATGTTGATTTTGAGAATAATGTTTATATCAACACGTGTTATGACACTGTAAGTTTATTTGAATATTATAAACTTCAGAATAGGACAACGGTACGTTTTCAGGAATTATTGTTGGAGTGTCTCAAGGAGAAGCTACCAAAATTGGTAAGATGTATCAATGTGGGTTTGATTGTTATTGATACGATTGCGGCAGTTTTTCGTGGGAATGACGAGTTGGCTGTTGATTACATTGATAGAAGTGAGAAGTTTCAGGAGATTGTTAAGTGCATTCGCTTGCTGGCGAGATCTGCTAACGCGGTTATACTTTGTGTTAATCAGGTAATGTCTTTCTAAGTAACACCGCTTAAGTAATCATAATTTGTGTTGATTTAGGTTACTGATAATCCAGAGACGAATGAAACTGATGCGGCGATGGGGTCAACTTGGGCAGGTTTGGTCGCACAGAGATATGAAATATCTCGTGCGGAGTGTTTTAGTTCAACTAGATTGTTTTCGGTAAACTATTCATATGAATCTCAGTTGAAAAGTGTGGAATTTAATATTACAAACGATGGTATTGTTTAATTTCGTATTATATTTTGTTATTTTCTTTATAGGGTTACAAAGAATTCAATAATTTAAGTTTATTTTATGTTATTTTTGGGAAATTACATAAAAATTGACCATAATGAGTTTAGGTTAAGTTAAACCATTCTTATTGATTAATCCATAGAATAATTATAAACATTGTATATTTACCGAAAATACACTAAAATAGAAATTTATTTGTCACATACTTCGCTCGAAAGTAAGATATAACTAATTAATAAACGTTGCAATTACGGCAACTTTGTTTAACTGGTGACGGCAAACATTAAAAACATGGCAAAATAAGGCAATTATCTTCACTAGTGTTCTTAAAACACAGTTCTTAAAAGATGCCCTGTGTGAAGTGATCTTTCGGAGAAGTTAGACGAAATGTGTTGTACACAACTTCTGCAGTTTTGCAGTACTCCCTTCGCTCCTACTTCAGACACAGTTAGCTCGCACAAATTATTGCCTGGCTCGTTGCGCAAAGTGGTATTCTTCAGTTTCGTTAAAACAATTTACTTATGTGTGATTCAGTTTATCTGAAAGTTTTTTGACCTCATAAAATCAAACAAAAATGGTACACGCATTAACAGTCCAACATTGCTCCGAGTCTAGGAAAATAGGCTAAGTCACGTTGACGACTGATTCGATAACGTTATTATTTTAACATTTTGATAAGTTGACTCGTA
>JAODGA020069275.1:0-16630 GCA_027574885.2 Drusilla canaliculata
AGGTCAGGTCACTTTGAAATTTCTAAAATAAAATAAATTCCGGGTGAAACCGGGCTTTTCAGCTAGTATTTAAATAAAATACGTATTTTGTTTTAAAAATATATTAAAAAATAAATAAATTTATTAACCAACTGCGCGACATATTCTCGCATTCTTCTTTAGATTTACATCAAAGTCTAAAACCTGACGTCTTCGCCCATTTGTTTAAGTACGTTAAGTTGATACAATAGTTAAGTGAGGTTAGGTTAGGTTTAATTAAAGTTAACTTAGTTAGGTAATATTAAGTTAGTATAGGTTAAGTTAGGTTTATTTATAGGTAAGTTAGTTAGAGTAAGGTTAGCTTAAATTAGAAGGTAAGGTATAGTAGTTGATTTAAGAATTGGAAATTGAAAAAAAATATAGAAACTAACTACGAAAATCTCAATAAATAAGGTGTTTTAATAATTGTTTATTTTCCGAATCTAACACTATATTCAAATGTAATTTGCGGCAAGACGAAGTTCGACGGGACAGCTACTACTTAACATATAACAGTTTTACTTATGATTGTACCCAGGGGTCTAATTTTGCTCAGTTTACACAACATTGAATCTGTATTGAAATGCTCAGAGAATACAAGAATATTTCCGCAAGGTTAAAATGATAATGATAGTTAGCAATGACAAGAAAAGTCAGGTAGTGACAAAACAAATAACTGTAGCAAAAGCTTCGTCCCTTTTGTGTTTTAAAACATGTATTGACTTATTCCAAATTTTCCCTGAACATAATTCTTAAAGCTGTGTGACATGGCGTAAAATTTTTACAAATTTTTTTACAAAATTTGATACCAAGTTGAATAAAAAAATCAAAAGTACGATTCATATAGAGAAAGAATAAATCAAAACTACAAAACATATAATGGCATGGAAATCAACATGCAAAAGAAACGATGAAACGATTTACAATTAACTTAATTTCTATATATATATATAGCTAACGGTTATAACTAAACGTCAACATCAGCCTCTACTTTAACATTTTTGTTCAAATGTGCGCAGTCCTTACTCTGTATTATCTATATACTCTAGCTTGTGTTAAATGATCTTTCGGACGAATTAAGCGAAGAAACTTTCTACACAACTCTGCCAGTAATGATTTGCACTTCAATCCGTGATTTATCGTACTCCAAAAACACTATAATAAATTGGCGCAACTACCCCAACCACCAAACTACAAGCACTTTGGAGTCATAACGTCATATGTTTTGTTTTTACCATTGGTTTTTATGTGTGGGTTGTGTCGACTATTTTGTTCTTTAACATTTCTTCATAGAAAACACTAAAACCAGTCATACCACTTTACACATAAAATTACTTTTACTTACTAATTACTAACCAGTCTTTGCGCAAGTTTGTTGACAAAATTTGTATATTTGTTATCTTGTCATACATCCGTATTACTTAGAAGCAAAAGTATATTAATAATTTTCGTATCTAACTTTTTCACATCGTGTCATATAGTCTTAGGAATTATTTTTAGAAAAACAATTAATAAAACAAACAACGTTTTAAAACAAAAAGGGACCAAAGCCAGTGCTACAGTTATTTGTTTGTTTTGCCATTACCTGACGTTTCTTGTCATTGCTGACTATCATTATCATTTCATCCATGCGGGATTATTCTTGTATTCACAGAGCGTAAGCTACAGACCCATTGTAGTGTATACTGAGCACAATCGGACCCCCAGGTGTGACCACAGGTAAAACTTGTTATAAGCTAAGTTTTGAGGTGTAATTTTGCAGAGATGTTTTTGAGTGAAAATGACGGCATCTACATCTATTGGTAAGAAAATAAACTTAAAACTAAAGCGCTTTGAACATGGAAAGAAGACTTGATTGTTACCCACCTGAATTCAATACAAGTCAACCACACTTCCATCCTAAACTTTGTTACTGTGTTCGTATATGTCATTGAATGCAACAGGATTGCCACGTATTTCTTCGAAATGTCCTTTCAGGTAGGTATTATTACAATATGAATTATTAGAATATTATTAAACAACATTCATAAGAAATGAGCATGTATTGTAGTACTATCTGGCAAAAAAAAATTATACATTTTACAACAAATATTTTTGTTTTTTGTTTGTCTTGTGATTGATTATAGTATTTTACGGAACAAATTATTAAACAGTAAACATTTGAAGAACCGTAGAAAATCGTGAAGAATCGTAGAGATTAGACCAATCACAACAATTCAATTTTTACCTTTACTAGTTAGGATAATTGCTTTATTTTGATTAATTTTGAATGTTTAGCGTCACTCATGAACATAAATAGACGTTATTGCATTGTTTATTGATAAGTTATACTTCACTTGCAGGCAAGGTATGCAAAAAGAAAATAAAGCTTACTTACTTTAACTAGTGACGGTAAGTATTCAAAACGGGGCAATATTTTCTTCAATGTGACTGGTGACAATAACCAAAGCAGCGTTGTAGTTCGAATCTCCACGATTCTCTACAAATTTCTACGATTTTCTACGATTTCTGAATTATTGTTTTCCAAACGACATGCAGCAGAAAGTTATAAAAAGTACAAAGACAGCAACCAGCCTTCTACGATTACACTAACTTTCTTCACCAATGCGTATCTGTAACTGAACGACAAATCCAATGTAAGTCTAAAATTGATAATAAATGTGCGCAGTACTTATAATATGCTCTGTGTGAAGTAATCGTTAGAATTAATTATTCAACATGTAAAAATTTGTGCTGCGTTTTGCGTTTTGTTGTAACTCGCTCTATTCGTAACTTTAACCACATGTTGCTTGTACAAATCTTTACCTGCCTCGTGGCTTAAAGTGGTTCTTATGATAATTCTATTCATGAGTATTACTATGGTAAACAAGGATTGAGAGATACTTAAGAGAAATATGTCTGTAACACCTATCATAACTCAAGAACGAGAAAATTGATTTTTATAATTTTTGTTGGAATTAATTTTGTTCAGGTTAAAATAATAAGTATTAAAACAGGTATTTTAGCAGTTAATACGTTTTTATTTTCAGATAGTTTTGATTATAAAACGAAATATAAAGAATTATGAAGACTATTAAGGAGATGTCCAACATTTGTATTTAGTTTAATTGACATAATCCGATTTTAATCAATATATTTCATAATAAATTAAAATTAAGTAGACAAAAGCCAGAAGTTTATCATCAATTAATTTTAATTATAAACATTATAAACTGGAGCAATTCCTACTCAAAGTCGTTAAGATACGTTCCACTTCTAGCGCGTGCTATCTTTAGGCGTGTTGCAACAGACACAATGCAGTTTGAAATCGTGTAAATTGACATTATTATGCAGAATTATGTTATTAACTGCGACAATAGGACAATGGTCTAATATATCAAAGAATTTTATAATGTTGGCGAGAAAACAGTATGTTACATCGACCACAACTCGGATTTGCATATTCGTATTCATATCGCTTGTCTTGGCACCGCATTGACGCCTTCTGGAATACATTGGGAGCGTTATTAACGTTTTTTCATTCTCCGTCTGGCGTCGTACAAATTGATATAATTTGTCGTCATTTCAACCATTGTTTGTCTATACCTCATAATTTCTTTAAGCAACCTTGTAGGTATGAATAATTCTACTAAAGGTTAATCTGTAAGTTAATCTAACACCCAAAGAGAGTTTATATCAAGGTTTTTTTCATTTTGTCAATTATTTTACATTATATAAAACCAAAAATTTTCTTCTTAAAAAAATCAATTAGAAAGTAATTCTTTGTATTTCCACTCTTGTCGATTGTGTCTATCCGCCTGATTGACACGCTTTCCTTCACTTCAACGTGTTCTTGATCTTCAGTACGATCAATTGGTGATCAGCTCAGCAAATCACCTGTAATCAACTTAAAGATTGATGCAATCAATTTTTTTTAAATCTGCCAATAACTTGTCAAACCATTGGCTGCATTACAATGTTGCTATCCGCACTCACGAATTACATGCCTTATATTTGCGCTGTCATTACTTGTCGGCTTAAATGCATTAAAACTTTCTTTGCAGACTAACTACATGGAATGCCGCATGAGGTCTTAAATGCCATGAAACCATAAAATTTCGAAACTTTGTGTTAATTAATAAACGATGTTAATGTACACGAGTAAATATAAAAGTGCGACTTTCCTCTGTTGATTTAAATGAACCAACATGTGAAAAGGTAATATATAAAACAAAGGAATTTCAGTGTGAAAAATTCCTAAAGTAACAATTAAAAGACATCTGTGAAAGTAATCACAGTTTTCTACCTGTTTTTCTGTAGAAAGAACACTTTTTTACTGCTACGCAGTATACTAACCTAACTTTAAATCAGTAAAAATTGGTTTGACGCTTGCGGCTTTATTTGTGATTATTTCAATTACAGTTTCGTTTCACCAGTGAAAGAAAAAACGCCGATTTTTTAATGACATAATGAGGACACTGTAAGGTGCTTGTTGGCCTATGGCGAGACCACCGACGAAATTAAGGGTTAGCGAGTTAATTAGCTACCCAAGTGGCAGTCCGCTAAGATTTATATCTAAATTACTTACTATTATAGTAAATTTGTAGACAAAAAAAATGTTTATTTTCAATGTTTGTTTTCTTTATTCCGATTTACCATGACTATAAAAATTATAGATCCTTATAGGCATTCTATGGTTATTAATCAACATTAAACAGAGATGATAGCCAACAATTAATTATTTCTTATTGGTGTTTGTGTAGATATTATTTGCATTTCCTTCCCATAGATTCGAAGTTACAGGAAAACACATTGCGCTGCGTATGGGTGTATCCGAAATGATAAATTGCATGCGCACGCTCAAAAAAATGTTTCTTAGCTATGCGCCTTCGCTATTGATATGCTAATTAATAATGATAATAATTAATCGTGCGCTTTAATGTTAAACGCTCACACGAGGCTATGGTTAATTGTTTCTTTGTCTGCTTTGAATTTTTTTTCTGCTTTTATACTTGCAAGCCTTTTATCTTTATGCAGGTCCGTAATTGGTATACTGGTGAAAATCTTGGTATAAGTGTTTCTTCCAAGTTCCTAAGTTTGGTCATGTGTGCGACGACGTTTTAAGATGTGCATTCATGAGCAATTTACACGTATGCACGTACGACGTGTGGGTTTTGCCTATTATTATAATCTATTAGCGTTTCATTGTTTCAATTAATTATCATAATTGCATGGTCGTAGGCTTTTGGAATCAACACCAAACGGCGAAGCGACGAGAGGAAATCTGCGCGCAATGATGCGCAAAAAGTTATAACTTGCAGTGACGGCATAAAAGTGCTGAATACTAAATGTAAAATTACTAATGTATGCACTTATACGCTGGTTTTATGTTTCCGTCCTGGTCGTCTTCACTTCCTTTTATCTTAAATGTTTTTGCGAATTCAAAGCAGTGGTGGATTTAATTTCTTAAAAATTCTTTTAAACTTTAATTGTTAATGTTTTTCTTATTTTATAGTTGCAAATTGATTTAAATTTAATGGATATGATTTTTCAATCAAGCGAGTTATTTTTGAAGTTTGAGTAATTTTGCTGGAAGATAGCAGATTGCAGGTACGACGTAAGAAAACCTGGATGGCACCATTGAAACACAACTAAAACCTGTTTTTGTAATATTTAATTGTTTTGTTTCTGTTTTGTATGTTAATCTGCGATTTAATCGCTCTGGGTGGAAACAACCATGGTTAGAACTTTCAAACTTTTATTTTTAAATTAATCTTAGATTAATCATTCTTATTTAAATCATATTTTTGAGAATGAATTAATGAATAGCGTTATTCAACATGACACTGCGAGAGGTGCAGAAACGTCCCTATGTCTTGATAACATCCATTAATACGTCAATTGCTGCTCTGAAAAACTGTGGAATTTTTTTTTAATTATATATTATTTGTTTCCAATTATTGATATATTTTGTATTAAAATTTTGTAGTGATATTGTTTAAGGATGTGATAGAAATGGAGTGTATTGTATTGCCAATAAAGGTTGAATCTATATTTATGTATGTTTTTATTTTAAATAAATTTAAAATTTATTGGTAAGTAACGGAGTACGAAAGTATCAATTTTCTATTTTCTGCTATGCATAACCAGGAAGGGCGCACGCTGCGTCAGCGCGGCGCCAATCGTGGGTGCAGCAGGGCGAACAAATCGAAACATACTTGAAAAATATTAGGATAACAGACATTGGACACAATATATACAAAATAAACAAAAGTTAATTTATTCTAAAGTAAAATAGTAAATTCTTAACATTATACTAGGATAACACAAATGTGAAATTGTAGATTAAAGGAATGCAATAAATCCTATTTATTCTTAAATAGATTAATAAATTTTTCATGTTAGATTAGAATAACATAAATGACATAGTAAACACAAGAAATAATTCAAAATGTATTTATTAAAAATATATAAATTGACCAACTTGTATTAAGATAGCAGAAATTTATCATAGTATGTACATACAAAACTAGGATTAAATATAACCTAAAGTAAAAATAAGACATTTCCAAAGTAGTATTAGGATAACAGAAATGTGACATTGTAAAAAACAAGAAATACGTTATTTAAAAATCAAATTTGTACATAAATATATTCATAAATTGTCCAAGTTTTATTAGGCTGCCAAAACATGTATTACACAACAAAAAATAAATTGCAACCAGTGGCGTAGCTAACAATGCGCAATGAACCGCAACGCGGGAAGGCCTTCTACTCAAAAAGGCCACCAACACGAAAAAACCTTCCAAAGGCAATCATTGCACATTGCAAAACCGTTATCAAAAATTGAGAACTAAAATCAATTATTTTGGTGCAGATATCAATTTTTTGAAAGAATGTCAAAAACATAAAGTATTTCCAAAGTTTATCAATTTAAAAGAGTACCTCAAAGTTGAGGTGCAACATTAGTGCCTGAAGATGATTGCCTTGCAATCAAAATGCGCATTGCCGTTGCAAAACAAATTTTGTGAGTGCGGGTCCACAAATTTATTTAACCAAGTCTCACAGTGCAATAAGTGTAATCCTTGTTTATGTTATAAAAGTACTTTATCTTTTTGTAAATATGTTAAATATATTGATTAATATACATTATATGATAAATAAGACTTATTTTTCCTAACATAAACATCTGTTTAGTCGTTCAGTGTGTTATTAATACAACACATTGCAAAATTTTGAGATTGTGTTTTTTTTCACATTTAACTTTAACTAATAACTGCTGTTATTTTTTGTTTACTCTTAAACGAACATATTATTTTGAAGTGAATTTAATTTCAAGTGTTCTTGGGTTTTTATAAAAAGCAAGTTACCAAAATATTTTCAGGAAGTGTCCGCAGTTTAAGCCCTACAGTTCAAAATAAGATATGTCAAGGTCTATCGCAACATTTACATGAAGTGCTGGTAATAAAGTCAAATCACAATCTTTTTTTCAATACTTCTAGATTCCACTCAGAATATTACAAAAACTGATCAACTAAGCGTTTTTGGTCGTCATGTACATATTAATTGTGGTCACAATATAGAAGCTTTGGAAGTCACAATAATGGAGACATTTTTTAAGGTTTACAAAATTGTGAAGCATTCTGCTGAAGGATTAAAGTGCCATGTATTATACTGAAAGATTTTAGTATACCATTAAGTAAATGCTACGGGCAAGCGCGTTTGTTAATAATAAAGCACAAAAACATTATATGTTACTGTAGGTATAATATATTAACTATGATTTATTATTTTCTTAGTTTATTAATTTTATTATATTATTGAAATTAAGAATAATTACATAAAATATATAAAAAGCCTCTTCACAAATTTTACGAGAAGGCCCAAAATTACTAGCTACGCCACTGATTGCAACACTGGTATAAAAACCACAATAAATTAAATAATTAAACTAATAACATTGATTCTTTATGTTATTGTGTATTCTTATTCTAAAAAAAATCTATTTCTTTAGTTTTGGTTGTAAAATTATTATCTTTTACAACAATAATTTTGTGAAAATAATTGAAAGATTTTAAACCTATAATGTTTCAATAAAGCATCTGATTGAGACATAATTTGGTTTTGTTATTTAAGAACCAAATATCTCGCTGTCATTTTAATTTAATTGAAAATGTGGTACATGATTATCTTGTAAATTTGACAAAGAAATTATTAATATATAATTTGATTAATTACGTTTAGTCATTTCTTAATAAATATTTTAAATCAAACTAACCACTAATTGACACTAAAACTGGTATACCACTTCAACCAACCATTCAATTATTTCCATTTTATTATGAAAAATTGAGAATGTAACTATGATTGCAGTAACGAATTAAAATTGCGTTATCTTCCATTATTTTGCATGTAATATCCAAAACTTTTCTATCATAAAAGCGGCGCTAGACAATTTGCAAATTGTGTTAGTATTGCTTCATCATATTATATTAATATCTTATAGCAGCATCTATGAATAAGCATTGGAAACGAAAACATTCAGTTTCCTCTAACAACAGAAAATTTTAGAACCAGTTGCGACATCTATACGCAAATGTACAAACTAAATAGACTAATTCTGAAAATACAACAGATATTTTAAAACACTTTTAGTGCAACCTATACGCGAGCGTCAGAACTAAAAAGCTCTGCATTTACAAACAGTAAGTTCTACTATAGAATACTAGATAACACTGTTTGTGCTATGAGCTAAATAAAATAATTGCAACTTTTGTTTTTAAACTTTAATTACGAATTTTAACAAGAAAGAAATAACAAAGATAAATTAGTTTCAACACTTTTTAAGATCAACAAACTTTATAAAAGTTACAATTTTGACAACTTTGAAATCTATTTATTGTAATTTGTAAAAACCCTATTTATGTAAAAATAAATAAATATATACATACTAAATAAAATGAACCCAACTTGTCACTCCATCAATAATTAAATAGTTTTAATTAACTTAATTAAGTTAAATACCAAGCATATTCTTTTTTGCATTATTTATGCCCATTTAAAATTATATCTTTAATAATAGAACAATTAAAAATAGGACAGGTTAAAAACCACCTGTTTATTAATAGTCCATCGATGCGTCAGTCAAATGTCTGCCGGCTAAATTAATTTCGCATCGTCTAAAATTACACCGTAAATGATCGCACTAAAAATACCGATAGATATCCTGGAAGCGGACGTTTGCGACGTGCATGTCCACAGCGCGCGTCACTTTTGCAGCGCGCCGCGGCACGTTCCGCGCATTCTTTGAATATTCATCGCGGCTATAAAGCAATAACAATTTCAATCGTAAACTAAGCGCTCAATGCCGCCTGCAATAATTGTAATAATGCCCCGACGCAAAACATATTTGCGATCAATACGCGCCCGTATGGACGGACCGACGGACAGCTACGCCGTAAATGTTTATTGACGCAATTGTCAGCCGATGGTCACGGCATCGGCACGTTTTGATCTTCGACGCGACAAAACATCAGTTTAGAGTTTTCGAAAATAGACGTAAAATACTAACGAGGCGCACACGAATTTCGGACAATGCGGCAATATAATCAGGCAAAATTTTTGGCGGAGGCCGAAAGAAATTTTCGATTATTGGCCGGCGAGAAACCTCCAAAATATTTATACCTGCGGGAACCTTTTCAAAATGAAATCAAAATTACGAATTGTGTTTTGAAGATTCAAAAATTAGCCATAATAACAATCCAAGATTTAAAGTATCATACTCGAAATTATTGATATCTGTCAACTATTGACAGTTTAGAATGTTTTTGCACTCAAACATAAATCAAGATTTTATAGTTTAATTTAAATAAATAGACGTTGTACTTTATGTATTTAAATGTTTTACTTAAATATATTTAAGTAAAACATTTAAATACAAAAAGCACTAGGGCTATTTATTAATATTAGAAACATGTTTTACCAACAACCTACAGCAGAAACTTTCAGCTATGTTTATAGTTTACTTTATAGTACCCTAGTACTCTAAATTAAATGTTATAAAATTATTCATAACCATAAACTTCGTACAGCCTCAAAATAGCAAATGTTTTAATACAAATTATCATATTCTTAGTCAAGGTGATTGCAACAAAACAAGAATCATCAAAATTGATCAAGGGGTTCTTGAGTTACGATACGTCTTACAGACGTAACTTTATGATTTTTTTCTTTACTACCATATTCTAAAGAAAGATAATTTTAATTACTATAATTTATATATAATGGAGATATAACGAAGATTTGCACTTGAAGTGAATTAGTAAATAAAAAAATCGAATTGTAAGACAAAAAAGAAAATAAAATACAGCAAAACATTATAAACAAAAGAAGAAAAAGAATAAAAGAGACATTTTATTTGACTAAAACCATAAATTTTGAATCCATCTAAAATCGTTTTCACTCAATAAATTATTGAGACTTTAAATTTTATGTTTAATTGTAACAACCCATATCAAAAAAAAAAACACTATACATTCTTCAACATTATTAAAAAAATTATGAATAAATAACTAATGCCAACATTTTCAAACTCTACAAACTTTCTACTATAATACAAGCACGTAGATAAATCACTCTATTTTACCTGCACTTGTCCGAAAAACAAATTCTACCCTGATTAAAATGGTATCATCTATTCTAATCCCTATTCCACAGAGATACTTTCACCATTCCAAGTAAATCGCTAAGTCTTGCAAAAGATTTGTGACATCTTAACCAACAGCGTTCGGCTCACAGTAAGCCCCGATTTATTTGACGCACTTGGCGCATCATAAAAGCGGAATTAAAAACCAACGGATTGCGCTCGATGCTCGAAGCCGTAAACAAATCGACAGCGGGTAGTAAATCCACCCCATAAACGCCTAACCGATTGTAACCGACTTCGAAAAGCGCACCGCCAACCGTACCGAAAAAATTTACATGATGAGTTTACAACGAAACCCCCTGTAAACTAATTATTTTATTAGTTATCGATACAATCTTAGAGGCATCGTTGGGCTGCAATGTCGGCGTAATCTTCCACAATTTGCGCCGTTTTGCGCAGAATTTACAGCAGTAGCCCTCGACGTATTCTTGCTGCGCCTAGAAAATTGTTTTATTACATGTTATTTCAAAATTTAATAGATAGGGAGAATTAAGTTTTATTGAATTTTGTGGACGATTATATACTATTGTAAAGATTATTGTGTATTTTGTACGGTGCTTATTACTTTCGTGTTTGCAGAAAATGAAAAGTAGGCGTAAAAGACAGCAACATTTCTAATTTACATACAAACACGCAAAAATTGTTGACTAGTTATTAATTTATAAATGACTCTGACGAAACGTATAGAAAATTATATGTGACATTATAAGAATGTGTTAAATATTGCATTTTGATGATAAATATGTTTTTTCGCATACCTCGCCTGAAGGTGAGGTATAACTCATCAATAAACAATGTAATAACGCCTAGTTATGTTAACAAGTGACAATAAACATTCAAAACAAAGCAGATTAGGTTCTTTTAAACTAGTGAGGTTAAGAATTGCAGCGCTGTGAATAAATATAATAGAGAATAAATATAATTACCCACAAAAAATACCCGCTAATCTAAAAATAGTGAATGCGCATAACGTTAAAATCAACAAAAATTTATTTACTACAAAGAAAAATTATTAAAATCATTAAATATCAAATTCATCATCATGTAAAGCTATTGTTACCTAAATTTAACATAAATGAAGAAAAAACAAGCCAATGCATCTAGGCAGTACGTATAACTGCCATATATATGAGTCCATAAATTCCTTTTTCTTTTTACAGTCGACGCAACAATTCATTAAACTCGAAAATCGCTCAATTATCGAGTGTTTGACGCCTCGCTGGCAGTGCAGCAACGCGAGCAGTGGCGGCAGCCGGGTACAACGGCGGGAAAAGACGTGAAAAACGCCGTCGCAAAAAGTGCACGCGAAAATGAATGAAACGCGTTCGGCTCGTAAATATGCGCGCAAGAATGAATGAACCAAAGTGTAATCACAATAACGCGAATAACGAATAGGTAACGAAACCGCGTGCGGCGCGCGCGCCGAGCACAAACGCGCGCTCGCTCGCAGCTACTGAATGAACGAGTGAAAACGAATTAAACGTAATTATGCGGTTCGTAGTTATCTTTATGGTTAAGCGCTAACCATTTTATTGCGAATTATGATGATTATATTAACGCGAAACACATACGCACGCGCCGCCATCACGTACACAGCGTGCATTCATTCGTCCATCGATCATTTCATCGGAACAAAAAACGGCGACACTCAAACTATAACAATTTCCACTTAAGCGAACAATAACTCTTTAGGATACGGATACACTTGTTGCGAATGATGCTCATCAAGACAAACACGACATCGCGACGAAAACGAACGCAAATTGGGGCAGTATTGAATGCAACTCACTTAAATCGCCATTACGATGCGCACACCAAATGCGCTCGTTTATTCTCGTTTATTTGCGTGATTTAATTTCATTTTTATTTTATTTACGCGCGCATAACTTTTTCGGCAAAATTCGCGGGAGTATTTGCGCCTCGTTACGTTTTTATTATTCCGATGTGTGAGCGTGTGTAAATTCATTTGATTCGTTTCTATTTCGCACATTACTTTATTACTTTATTAAATTTCATCTCGTTAGTGAGTTTGCAAGCCTGCTTTTTTATTATTTTTAATCACACTTTTATTATATTTTATTACTCTTCATCGTTGCGACAAATGAATTTATTTTTCTACAAATTTGGGTCATTTCCATAAAGGCACGTCTCATGGGGAATTTTATTTATTTCTGCTTAATTAACTAAAGCAAAATAAGTGTATTTAAATATTTTAATTTTTAAATTCTTTTTATTTCGTTATGGTATTTCTTGGACACATTCAAAAAATTCATACAATTAATTAAAAACTGACAGCGTTTGTAATAAAGAATTGATTGTTAATTTTCCATGTCTTTTAAAACAAAACATTGTAAACTGTACGTTAACAACCATAAATAGCCATAATACACGTTTGAAGTCATATATTTGGAATAGAGAAAATAGATATATTTGTAATACATTCTAACTCGTAAGGCGATACAATTTTTACTATTCAAATTGATGTAAAATACGCGTTCTAGGCCAAAGTTATCTTAAAATTTGAATTTTTCAAAAAAGTATTTATAAACGTTATGCGTAACATTTATTCAAAGAAAATACTTGTTAATAAGTGTTTTCCTCGTCATTCTTTTAGTAACATACCTAATTTTTTAGCACATATATGAAATAATGGATTTTCTCATGTTGGCAGCAAAATAAATGAATTTGCAGAATGCCTTAAACAAATTATAAGTACAAGAGAACGTGAAACTATGTGATTTCTTAATTTAGGAAGCATGAATTATTTTAATATCTAGATTAACGACGTATTGTTCGGATTATGGCGTCAAGTTGTCACTGTTTTTACTGTTACTGTTTTTACAGTGGATTACTGGATGTTCGGACTAAAGCATGTTCGGATTAAAAAGGTTGTCCTGTATTTCAAATTCTAATAATTATAATTTGATTTTAAAATTTCACATTGATCATGTTTTAAACATCTGAAAGTTGTTCATTTTACTGCTCAAATATATTATAAACTTACTGTCAATATTCTTAATTAAAAAAATATAATCATTGAAGGAAAGATACCATAATCGAGCTTCGTGCTTTTAAAAATAATGCAAACCAAAAAATAACTAATTGTTATGTTTTAAAATATGAAATAATTAATCTCCATTTTTATTTAATTTATTTACTTTTTATCACCAAGTAAACGGTCATTTATACCTTATTTAATATAAATTTTATTTTCTAAATGCCAAACATTACCAAAAAACTAAGATTTGTAAATCCAAAATTGCTTCAATATCTGAAAATATTATTTAAACACAAATCAAGTAAAACAAGCACAACGTAGTTGACATTTTATGCAATAAGGAACTAACAACATTCATACATGTGTTACGACTATTTATGATTTCATCTTTAAATTACAACAGAACCTCCTTACTAAAAAGTAGATTTATTTATATTAAAACATTTATTTCTTTCTGGGGCGGTATGAAGCATACGAATTTATTATACAGCTAATAATAAATAAAATTTTAGTAAACATGGAAAAACAAGGTGTATTATTGGTATTCTAAGAAATTGAAAACTTTCAACATGTTTACGTATTATACGTTATAATACGTACATATTTTAAGTATTACTGCTCTTTATGGTTGTTAACGTTTAGTTTGCAATGTTTTGTTTTAAAATACAAGGAAAAACCAATACAGTTAAAACCAACAACTGACTTTCCATAACAAACGCTGTCAATGTTTATGCAATTTTATAAATTGTTTGAAGTTTTCTCATATATTTTTTTATTACTATATATCATATTCAAATCAACCAACTTGCTTAAAAATCTGTATATGTATATATTCTTTGTGTAACTATTTATAAGATGTAGGTATATAAATTACTTTTGTAATGAATAACTTTAGTAAGCTTAAAAAAACAAAAATAACAACATTTCTTTCTAAAAAATATGTGATTCAAATCATAAATAAAAATTCTTATAAAACCAATTTACTTTGTAAAGTTTTCAATAATTTATCAATTTTCAATGAACCAATTGTTTCAATTGGTTCAATTAATTTAAAATAATTTAATAACCATAAAAAACTAAATATAAATATTCCGAGTAAAAACTCAACAAAATTAATTTTATTTATATTTATAACAAATTTACATCAATAACACAAAAGTTATTTATAAATAAAGCTAACGGGACGTAGTTGACATTCCATGAAATAGACAACGAACAACATTCTTACATTTATTACGTCTACTTACGGTGTCAACTTTAAATTTATTTGCTTTAAAATACACGGAAAATTATAGTTATAATGTATGTAAATGTTTTTACAAAGAAGTCAATTATGTATATTTTGAAAAGTTTTGATTAGAATGTTGAATATTAACCGGCGCCAAATAAACCAGCCACCGACACACGGACAAGATAAATACGCGTTTTAAATAAGTTGAAAAGCGTATTTATTTCCAGTTTCCCAACGCTGTATGTATCAATTTTAATTACATATTACACTGTATGCCAAGTTGGTGCAAAATAAACACACGCGTATATATGTATAGTATATATAGGTATACGTATATACCTATGTGTGCGTAGCCAGCACTCCGGCTGGCCAATAGAGACCGGCAAGGAATTGAATAAACTTCATAACTTATTGACGCACTCCGCCATCGTCGACGATAGAGAATCCGAATACAAGCGCCATGCAGCCCTTAGCCCGGCACCAACTTCTCGATGCGTATAATTCAAGTACGCGACGCGTATGTGTGAGTAGATGTGCTTATGTAGGTGTATGCGTAGCTAGGTTATTTGCTATTGATAATAAATGTACACATTATCTACTGGTTGTACACGAAATTAAATTTTTCTTTGAAATTCTTACGTTTTTGTTATTTCAATGTATTTCATAATAAATTAGGTTTAGTAAACATAAATATAAAAATTCCATAGTTACATATTTTTGTATGGAATAATCTCTAAAACTGCAGAACCGACTTTAACAGGCAAAACTACCAAAGTTTGCTAATTACATAGCTCTGGCTTTATGGTCGACAAGTTTTGAATATTACGTGAGAAATAATGGAAGATAACGCAATGTTTGGGCATTATAGTAATCATAGTTACATTCTCAATTTTTTATTATAAAAAGAATTAACTAAATCGTTGGTTAAAGCTTAGTACTGGTTTTAGTGTAAATTAGAGGATAGTTTATTCTAAAATGTTTTCTAGGAAATGATAACGTAATTATATAGCAGTAATATTCTCGTTAAATTTGCAAGATTGTGGTGTACGACATTTTTAAACAAGTATAACTTCAAAGAGATATTTGGTTTTTATCGAGACGATGACAAAACCAAATATTACTTGTCATCGTTTCCATAAAAAAAACAAATATCTCTTTACTTATTTGAAATAATAATACACCATAATCTTGCAAATTTAACAGGGAAATTCCAATTTAGATATTACCAAAAATTGAGAATGTATAGGTCGAGAACTATAATTACAATAATGCATAAACATTGCGTTATCTTTCTTTGTTTCTCATGTAATATCCAATACTTGTCGAGCATAAAGACGAAGCTAAGCAATTAGCAAAGTTTGTTAGTCTTGCTTCTTAATAAAATAAAATGTTGTATTAATTTGTGGTTAACTCTTACTTAAAGTATAGCGCTGGCTTTATCCTGTAAATTACTTTTAATATTATATTAATTCAATATTAGAGACTGTATACTCTGTAGTAATAAATAGATCCTTAATACAAATTATCCACTTGTAAGCTAAAACGATGTCTTACAGCTTTAACTAATATTTTTTCATCTATAAATATTCATTTATAAATATTTTAATACTTGATATTCTTCCCCTAAATAAACACGTAATCCCAACGGATAATCAAGTTCGATCCGCCCGTCCTGGAGTTATAAAGGTTGTTACAAACA
>JAODGA020069277.1:0-13042 GCA_027574885.2 Drusilla canaliculata
ATCGTGAACATCTAAAGATAATTGCCGTAATCATCCCCATTGCACTTGGTCACGTAAAGAATAGCCGCAAGATGACGTTATTGTTAAAAATTCAAAAATTTAAAAAAACATATTGGATTATCTATCGGTGAAGATTGAATGTATAAATTATAGCACCATCTATCGGTGAAGATTGAAAGTTTATAATTTGATAATTAGCTGCGAGATGGTGCAGTTGTTAAAATTCAAAATTTAAAAAATACATGGGATGCCATCTATCGGTGAAAAACGGAAACTGTCGGCAACTGTCGGTGAGGATTATAAGTTGAAATTTAAAAAAAACATATGGCGCCATCTATCGGGGAAGATTGAAAGTTCTAGGTTTGGCGCCATCTATCGTAAGACATAAAACAGAAAATTGCATATTTCATGTTATAAACGTCAACACTAAAAATCTCCATTTCAATACACCGAAACCACACTAGATTTATTTCAGCATTATGCTTAAGTAATTTTATTCGTATAATAAAACCCTACAAAATTAAACATGCAAAGTTATACAATAAAAAAATAACCCCGTTTAATAAAGTAGCAGAATTCATTCGGAACAAACTACAACTATTAATATAGTTGTCTACTATGATGGATGGGTTTTTATAACTTTTTTTGTAAAGAATGATTTGCCAAAAAACCCTAACTCACTGGAAAACACCCTCGACTGGAAGTACGGATACCAGGATAACTAACAGGAAAAAAAAAGAAAGCAGAAAGCAGCAACTTTTGTTTGTTGGACTTGGTGGTCTGCCAAACAAATCGAACGGATTCACGAACCTTGAAGCGCCGGCAATTGTATCGTTCCGCTGGTTGCAAATCTGCGCAGCGATTTGCGCGTCTTTATTTTGTGTTCTGGACCCGATTCGCAATCTGGAGCAGAACTGACGTCTATTTGTTTTTGGTGTGTGTGGTCCGCGCGTAATCTACGCGCATATTAAAATAACTTTGTAGTGCGCTTTAGTCGGACGCAAGTAGATTCAAGATGTTGGTGATTTACGAGCGATTCGGGAACACGTCGGAGAGTTTATTACAAAGTTGCGTCTGGCAGCGTGAAAGCGAAATCTGAAGGAAGAGAGTAAATGGAATCTGATGGTCTTGTCAATACACTTAGGGTGCTAACATTGTTTCGTCACAGCTTGAAAGCGTCGGGCGTAGAGACTGGAGAGTAAAGTGTCTTGTTTGATGTTAGAAGGTCACGGGTTACAAGGATATGGATTTCTCTTAAAGTGTATTTCTGGAAAAAGAAAATTCTTAAAAACATTTTCTTTTAAATCTACTTTCAACCAGATTTAATATTAATTTAAGGGTAGTTCTTGTTTGATTCTTTGCTTTTAATGAGGAGTTTTGACACTAAATTGTAAAAATAGTTAATAATATGAAAAAAAGAAATTGTGTCTGCAAGCACTATCATAAATCAAATAACTCTTATAATAAATTTTTATACCAAAACTTAATAATTTCTCTTGCTTCCAGCAAAAATTGTTTATTAACAAATATAGTAATATAATTTACTGAGTTTACTGTCGCTTCTTGGTAAAACATTGTGAAAAAAGATACACCACACAATCACAGAATAGACTTAATGTTTTACAAATGATACAAGTTTATATAGTAAGTACAATATACATTTCGCCTCTCGGCATCATCAGGTACTGACGGTTTTGGGTTACAATTTGTAGATTTATACTAATTTCTGGGGGGCAATGTTAGGATTAGTGGCGTGTTTAAAACTAAATCTACCTGATCGTTTAGGACTCGGCCAGGGGTCTCTTTAGTGGCTTTTTTGATATATATAGCTTCTAATGCATTTAATTTATAGCCTTTCGTGCCAAAATGCAAAATTTTGAGATTTGAATTGGTGCAACTGTCGTCTGTAGTCATAAAATGTTCGGTGAGCGAAGAACATTGGGGAATGCCAGCGCATTCTACAAATCTACAAATTGTAACCCAAAAAATTCTAAAAAATTCTAGTGACTTTTTTCCTGATTATATCTACCACATATGAACATATTCTTACTTATTCTCACCAAGGCATAATATGTAATTTCGAAGCAGATCTGCGTGGAATGTTTGTCGCTTGTGAGGCATATCGTGCGAACAGAATTAATGTAAATGAATACAGTCAAGTAAGAAGGGCGAACTGCGTTCGGCAGCGTTGTGCGGCTGCCAGGCCGGCACCGAAACCAAGGGGGGTTGGTTTCGGTGCTCGTGACCGTGTTATTATGAACCCCTCGTGGCAATATGCCCTAGGCAGTCGCGCACAAAACGCCACTTGCCTCGCTCGTATGTTATACGTACCATTTCTAGTACACAAAAATGACGTAAGTAATATATTCTCTCCTATTGATTTAACGATAAAAACCCCAGCGCGCGGAATTTTATTTCAGTCCTTCACGCTTTGGGCGTTTTTTTGCCACAAACAGCACGGAAAGTAGCAGGAAAATAACTAAGGAAAAGACAAGCATACTTTTATTAAATTATTTGTGAAATATGAAAGAATCTGAAAAACTGCTAAGCATTTAGAATATTAGAAAAAACATTGTTTGTGACAAGCCAGAATAATAATACTACAATTGATATTGAATGAAGATAAACTGTAGATAGCAATCCAAAGGAAACAACATCAAAGTTGTTGTTTTAATATAATTTTAGAGAAACAATTTTATTTTTAAAATAAATTTTCAGATGTACTTGACTAAACAAAATTACTAAAAATTTGCAACATTTTTCTGCAACATTGTATATCTAGATGGAACTGCATATATGGATAAAAATGTGTCTGTCAAAAAATGAACAGAATAATGTTGCATGTTTTAATTTTGAACAAATAAAGCATTACGAAATAGGGTTTCACAGCCTGACCTAGTAATTACTCATGTTTCTACTTTTTCTTATTTAGAAAGCGCCCGCTAATTATAATTATTAACACACATGCGCCACCACCGCCACGTGTATAAACTGTTCTCATTTTGACTTTGAGATAATTTTGCAAAAATGGGTATGGCTTTTTTATGGCTTTATTGTGGATATATTTAACAGTGCATATCATTTTCTATTATTGCGCACTTATTCTCATCGACTCCCGTTGTCATCTGAGGTGTTCTATGTGTTTCCACTGTTAGCATGCGTAAATTTAAAATATAGGTGTATCCTAAATGTAAATACGACTAATAAGGGTGTCTACTACTACTACTACTACTAATACAAATGAGCGCGTTAATGTGAGTGTAGTAGGCTACTGACTGAGGGATTATTTAACTATTGGCTAAAACGTAAACACTTACAAAGACCATTGTTGATTACTTTGCTAAATTCTTTGTTTTAAGAGCGATCATCAATACTTGCTAAAAGAATAAATATTGCATCCACAAAGTGACTCTTGAATATACTTTATTCTATTGAGAAACACATCATAATAATCAGCATTTATTCGATTATACTTTTAATTATATATATCGTCTGATTATAGTTAACCATTGCAAAAGTTTTAATTTAATTATACGTCCATTCCATTAATATGTCATATATTTAAAAAATTACGTCATTTGT
Organism: Drusilla canaliculata; assembly: GCA_027574885.2. Taxonomy (NCBI): domain Eukaryota; kingdom Metazoa; phylum Arthropoda; class Insecta; order Coleoptera; family Staphylinidae; genus Drusilla; species Drusilla canaliculata. The sequence continues at coordinate 3,583 of JAODGA020069277.1, forward strand.
ATACAATTGTTTGCTTAACTATAAATTACAGATATATAATATCTAGTTTTTTTCACGCGTTTCAAGATTTGTTGTTATCTCATATTTAGGTGACTGGTTTTAATTTATAGGATATTATTGTTTCTACACCGCAATAAAAACGGGATAACACAGTGAAACCTCGCATAACGACCATAATTCGTTCCGGTGTCCTACTACTCCTACTTATAACGCAAAACACATATTAAACAAAACACTAATGTTTACTATGTCAGAAAAAACTCAAAGTTGGAAATTTTCGGAAAGGTTTTCAGAAGCATATGTATAACATTAATTCAAAGAAAAATGCATATAAATTGCCAATAAGAGTGATTCATTTACATCTTCTCTTGGTCATAATGTCATTTTTAACATTTTATATTGCTCATGATGCAAATTACTCCTTTTGAGAGGTACTAGTTAAGCAATGTTCCTCTGTATAAGCATATTTGTAATTGCTTGATATAGTACAACCTCCGAACTTTCAGTAATCAGAATAGTGACAACTTAAGGCCATAATTCGAATATCAAAATAATTTTTGTTTCCTAAATAAAAGAATCACTTGGTTTTACATTTTCTTGTACTTATAATTAATTCAAGGTATCCTGTAAAATTATTTATTCTGCAACCTACATCAAATCCTTTATTTCATATATGTGTTGTAAAAACGGCTTTCTTAATTGTTTAATAGAAACTTGACTGTGATTGAGTAAAATTTGCTTTAGTATTTAAAATCAAGACGACTTACAAAAAAGAAACACAGTACTCTATTTATTAAATAAAAGATTATGATAATTAAGAGTTAAAGCGAGTCTACACAACTACAAATATTTGCGTCGTACGCATATGCCAAAAATATTTGCAGCACATTCTAGCTAGTGTGGACGTGTGCGGCGTATGGAAGGAACACAAAACTTTTCGTCACATTCAACGCAAACGATTCGCATGTTGTTTCAAGTGTGAACGTCTCCCATACATTGAAATTTCATGCAATACCGACTCCCTACTTTTGGTATATTTCAAGAAGTATTTTTCCAATGGTAAAGGATCATGGCTGAATTAATATTGAAAAAACATATGTTGCTTTTATGTTTTTGCACCATTTGTTAAAAAATTAGGAAATCAAAAAAGTGAGGCAATACTGGGTTAAAGATTTATATACAAACAATAGTCATGAAAGTAGAAATCGCTTGTTAGATATTTTGATCATGAATAAAACGGATGGCCATTACAAAAACTTCGTTCATGTTGGTAGAAGATTTGAACTCTTCGTCAGCATAATTGGACCAAAAGTTGCCAAACAAAATACGAAATTCAGAGAATCTATGCATGTGAAAGCAGGATTGGCGAAATACTGATATAACCTCAACTTATTTTCACGCATGATTTGAGAGCGGGAAGAAGTAAACACTTTCGTGAATAAATACATGTAATAAATATTTGCGTTTAAATTTGCGGCAAAAATATTTTCGGCAAACGCGTTGGCCACAAATATTTGTAGACTTGGAATCGCTTTTCGAGACTGGCACTACAGTGACCTGCTTCACGCAAAAATACAATGTGGGACAATCAAAGATTTGTGACATTAGAAACTTAAACACTATCTTTTGTTATTTATATTTAGTAAGTAAAGTTGATGATTGGTAAGTTAATCTTTAAGAACACGCATTATTTTATTGAGAATGTGTAGATATTCTTAGAGTTGTATAAAAATTATTAATTTCTGTGAATGCTTCGGTAATTCCAATTTTTTTATAATCCGAATAAGCCGTGCATTTATTAGTTCGGATAAAAAAGTTGTACTGTACTTTACTATAAATAGTTTCGATTAGTCGGAAATTTCTATGAATTATTCTTCCTGACATCATAACAAGTGTTGGCATCGCCTGTAGGTTCATATCATAAGCGTGTGCGTGCGATTGTGTTTGTGCACAACCCCAGGACGCGCACACCGAACCATTCCTGGACGTACGCTGCACCCCCAGCGTGCAGCGCGAGGGTGGAGAGGGTGAACGCGTAGACTAAGCCCAGACGCGCCGTCGCGACGGCTTCGTATTGAACGCTGACGTCACGAGGCGTCGCCGGAGCGCCCCCGACACGCCGCGCCGACTGCCATTGCAATACGATTGCAACGCGAAATATCCCACAGATAGTGCGTCTCTAACTCTAAACCACCAAAACTTATTCGCCATAATTTACATTTATATAAAAATATAGCCCACCAAAGTACGACCAACAAAAGTGTGCCTAACCAAAACTGAAAACACAAACCTATAAATCCCCAAAATTTACCTAACATACTGGGTGACAATTTTCTAATGCGTATCAAATACTGTTCAACTTACTTACCTAATAAGTGTTATTAATATCTATATGTTCTTGCTGTATGAAATTCATCGCTTTTAAAACATTTTGAAAACGCTTTTTGTGTAATAAATGTGATAACGTGGTGCTTAATGTGTACCTGTTGAAGCAGGAGCTTAAATTCACTTACAAACGTTATAAGTTAATAAAGTAGCTAATTTCTACTATAATAAATTAACTTTGGAATATTTATAACTTTTGCGATGGAATCGCTGTATTTTTAATTTTTTACGTCGCGTTAAATAAGTAATGCCTTTGTGCTTTAAATTTCCACGAATGGTGAGTTATAAAAATATTCTTGTTTCTGCATTTTAATCAGGTCTCATCCCTCGTGGGACTAGAATTAATTGAAAATCTTAATTAATTATTACGCAGCATGACCTCGAAATTTAATATTCCGGTATATTCCGTTAATTAATTCAGTTTACTCCAGCTGTGGATGTTTTTTTTTGTTGAGAAGATGAGGAAATACTGAGTTGGGAAAATGAGGAAATAGAGTGTATTACATTAGCATCGTTATTGGTTTCTCATTTAGGTGTTGGCCGAATCGATAAAAGGAAATTGCGGAAATTCTTTTTTTATCTCTCTCTCTAATAAACATGTGTTATTATTAGGATGTCATATATATAACTTGTAAAATTTTTTTTAACTTTAATAATTCTTTATTAATTTGAGGAAGAAATGTATCAGTAATTTGTATTTTGTTTATTTTGTTTACAGTCTGATGGCAACACATCCTTCTTGCGCGCAGCGCGCGCAGGACATCTCGACAAAGTTCTCGAACATCTGAAACAAAATATCGATATCAACACCAGCAATGCTGTAAGTATATCATATTTTTACAGAGTATTTCCTTCATAATCGCAAATAATTAGTTTTATTCGTTGTTTCTTTGTATATAAAAAAGTGGTGTTTGTAATACCACTTATAACTCATGAATGGCTGGAGCAATGTTTATAATTCTTTTTCTATTTGATTTGTATTTGCTTAGAAAAGGATAATAAATATAAAAATCTTTAAAAATTAAAAGAAAAACAAAGTCATGTCTGTAAGACCTATCATATCTCAAGAACGCTTAGACTTATTTATATGTACAGTATTATAATTTGTAGTCAAACAAAGGCTTGTATATTTGTCAGGACAACATAGTATGTTTGGCATTAAAAGGTCAATTACCTCAATATCACTAAACTTTTGTCTGACACGTTTAGATTCAGATAGTTTTAAGAACTTGACAGCTATTTTGTTAACATTTCTTATAATAATAAATAATACTTTAAGCAACGAGTCCGGTAAAGATTTGTGCGAGCGACGTGTGTTTGAAATTACAAGCGGAGTAACATCAACACACGATACATAAAACGTTTAAGACTGCATGTCACTTAGAGAAACATCAGTATTATTCTAACTAGTGAAGATAACTTTATTTAGTCTTGTTTTGGATGTTTCGCGGCCACTAGTTATACTAAGTACGCGTTATTTCATTGGTTATTGACTAGTTATACTTCACTTTTTGGCAAAGTCTGCAAAACAATGATTTTTATTGAATAAATTGAATATAGTGTATAAACTATTATTTTTAAGCTGTCTAGACGTGAGTTATTCATCTAATGTCATCGTTATATTTAGTATTGAACGCTCTCCAATTTGTAGTCACACATTTATCTCACTCACATTTATCTCCGTATGTTTCACCTGTGGGATGTTTTAATTCATGTTTTTTATTCTTTGATGTTTCAGAATGGATTGAACGCTTTACATTTGGCTTCCAAGGATGGACATACGGAGGTGGTTGCAGAACTGTTGAAGCGCGGCGCCGCTGTAGATGCCGCCACCAAGAAAGGCAACACCGCGCTGCACATTGCGTCCCTCGCCGGCCAGGAAGAGGTGGTCAAGCTATTGGTCAACCATGGCGCCAAAGTCAACGTACAGAGTCAGAATGGCTTCACGCCGCTGTATATGGCCGCGCAGGAAAACCACGACAATGTTGTGCGCTATCTCCTCTCAAACGGGGCTAATCAGACGCTTGCCACAGAAGATGGCTTCACCCCGCTCGCTGTCGCCATGCAGCAGGGCCACGATAAAGTCGTCACCGTCCTGCTGGAGAACGACACCCGCGGCAAGGTCCGCTTACCTGCTTTGCACATCGCCGCCAAAAAAGACGATGTTAAAGCTGCTAAACTCTTACTAGAAGTATGTCCTTGTTCGTATTATTCCACTAATAGATATTATTCTCACTCGTGAAGTTAATTTTTTTTAAATAGGTTTTATTTTTGGATTTGTTGATTTTTGTGTGTTTTGGATGCGTTACAGAATGATCATAATCCTGATGTAACTTCGAAATCCGGCTTCACACCGCTGCACATTGCTTCGCACTACGGTAATGAAGCTATCGCGCACCTGCTGATCCAGAAGAAGGCCGATGTTAACTATGCGGCGAAGCATAATATCACACCGCTGCACGTGGCGGCGAAATGGGGTAAAACCAATATGGTCGCCCTGTTGCTGGAGAAGGGTGCGACTATTGAATCGAAGACCAGGGATGGTCTCACGCCGCTGCACTGCGCGGCACGCTCCGGCCACGAGCAGGTCGTCGACATGCTGCTGGAGCGAGAGGCGCCCATCAGCTGCAAGACGAAGAACGGGCTGGCCCCATTGCACATGGCGGCGCAGGGCGACCATGTCGACGCCGCGCGCATCCTCCTCTACCATCGCGCGCCCGTCGATGAGGTTACCGTCGACTACCTCACCGCGCTGCACGTCGCCGCGCACTGCGGCCACGTGCGCGTCGCCAAACTCCTGCTGGACCGACAGGCCGACTCGAACGCGCGCGCCCTCAACGGCTTCACGCCGCTGCACATCGCCTGCAAGAAGAATCGCATCAAGGTCGTCGAGCTGCTGCTCAAGCACGGCGCGAGCATCAGCGCGACCACCGAGAGCGGCCTCACGCCGCTGCACGTGGCCAGCTTCATGGGCTGCATGAACATCGTCATCTATCTGCTGCAGCACGACGCCAATCCGGACGTGCCCACCGTGCGTGGGGAGACGCCGTTGCATCTCGCGGCGCGTGCGAATCAGGTAAGGATGTCCCCACTTCAATGCTACTTCAACGCTGTTTACCGCATCGTTCAAACCATCACGCACACACGCAACACTAACGAATTCATTATTACCGTATTACAGACTGACATCATTCGAATTCTACTGCGCAACGGCGCCCAGGTTGATGCAAGAGCGCGCGAGCAGCAGACGCCGCTGCACATCGCATCGCGTCTCGGCAATGTCGATATTGTCATGCTGCTCCTGCAACACGGCGCTAAGGTTGATACTACCACGAAGGACATGTACACGGCGCTGCACATCGCCGCCAAGGAGGGCCAGGACGAGGTGAGACAACTCCTCCTTAAACAACTCGTCACCTATATTGACATCATCAATACGCTCAATTTGTTTTGGCTACATTATAAAGAGATTCTAATTTAACTGCTCTTCATTTATTATACATCTAATTTTAATTCTCTTGGCATTGTATCAATTATTACTACCAACTCATTTAGAATATTATGGGAGCCATCTCGGTTGCCTATATGTTTGAAAAATGGCACCCCATTAAATTCAAATATTTACTTTTAATATTTTTCAATGTTTGAATGCATCAGATCCTTCTTCATGTTTATAAATATGCAACATAGAAAGAATTATAAACTTTGGTGCAATTGTTCTTGAGTTATAAATGTAATTACATCACCACTTTCTATATATATATATATATATATATAGCTTTTGTTTCTTTTACAGGTGGCTGGAATATTAATTGATAACGGAGCATCATTAAATGCAATCACAAAGAAAGGCTTCACACCATTACACCTTGCTGCAAAATATGGTAACATTAAGGTTGCTAAACTCCTGCTGCAGAAGGACGCACCCGTCGATCCGCAGGGTAAAAATGGCGTCACTCCCCTGCACGTTGCCGCACATTATGATCATCAGAATGTCGCACTCCTGCTCCTTGATAAAGGAGCGTCGCCGCACGCCACTGCCAAAAATGGTCACACACCGCTACATATCGCCGCCAAGAAGAATCAGATGGACATTGCAAACACCCTGCTGGAATACGGCGCCAAGCCGAATGCAGAGAGCAAGGCTGGCTTCACTCCGCTCCATTTAAGTGCACAGGAAGGACATGTGGACATGTCATCGCTACTCATCGAACATGAAGCTGATACCAATAGTCAGGCCAGAAATGGTCTTACACCTCTTCATCTATGCGCGCAGGAAGACCGTGTTGCTGTTGCTGATGTCCTAGTCAAGAACAAGGCAATTGTTGATAAAACCACAAAGGCAGGCTACACTCCATTGCATGTTGCTGCCCACTACGGACAGAACAATATGGTCAAATTCCTACTTGCGCAGAACGCCGATGTTAAGGCAACGACTCAATTGGGTTATACACCATTGCATCAGGCCGCACAGCAGGGACATACCAACGTGGTGACGGCATTATTGGAGAATGCCGCGCAGCCGAACGCAATCACCCACGTAAGTCCATTATCACGCTAATCTTCTAATACACACTCTTTAACGATGCGCATTTACAGAATGGCCAGACGCCGCTACACATCGCCCAAAAACTGGGCTATATTACCGTCATTGATACTTTGAAAGTGGTCACAGATTCACAAAGTGAGGATCCCACCGAGGAGAAGTACAAGGTTGTTGCCCCCGAAGCGATGCACGAAACATTCATGTCCGACTCCGAAGAAGAAGGTGGTAAGTCTCATTATCTTAACCTGATTTATACTTCCGTTTTTATTCTTACACTGCATGTATAGAAAGTTGGTTTATTCATCTGCAAGCATCATTTAAGTAACTTGACAAATTATTCTAACTAATGTCAATTCCGTGAAACATCACATTGACTTGTCTAATCAAAAACTGCTTAGTGCCAAATTACTATCTTTTTATGAACAAAACGGGGCCAAGCGTATTTCGTTCTCTAAAGTCGTCAATCTATTTCTAATAATAACTAGGAGAAGAGATTTTGGAAGGATTCGGATGTGCACCTCACGAACAACATGTCTATCTTCCTTATTACAGCGGTACTACTTTACTAACCAGTAAGTCTCCGGCTCTTACAAACAACCCCTTACTAACCGCACCCAACAACAGAACACGACCAATCAATACAGAGAAACTATATAGCCAGAAAAAGACGAATCATCTTTTGTTTACCCACTCATTCATGATTATCGTAGTGTTTGCCGTTGTTTAATTCTGCAAACGGGCGGCCATGTTTGTGCCCTACACGCTTCGTAGTTCAATTGCATACTGAACACGTGTCACTGCTCAGTAGATGTTCTTTCTTTTGTTTTAATTAGGATCAGCTATAAAGATATGTTGTTGTTTCTAGGAGAGGATACGATGTTGGGTGACAATGCCTATAGGTATCTGACCGCTGATGAGATGAAATCACTTGGTGACGATTCGTTGCCTATTGACGTCACGAGAGACGAGCGTATGGACTCGAATAAGATCATGGATAGCAACATGATGCCACCGCAGGCAATTGAGGACACCATTAGTCCGCACTACTATCACCAGAACTACGCCGAGGTGAAGAAGTACACACCCGATAATATCGACATTGCAAGGCATCCAATCAACATCGGGTATGTTACTATTGTTACCATCTTAGAAGCGATAGTGTCTTTTGGGTGTTTTTATATTACCCAACCATTTATAACCACAACCAATTTTGAACACAAATGCTAACCAATTGCTTGTCTTCCCATTTGTGCTGCCTTTTTAACACCCACAAAAATTATAGAAAGTTACACTGGAAGAAGTAAGTTGCTAGTTGTTGTCCCTTGAGTGGTGCATCTTTGTGCGGTGGTAGAATGTTTACTATTTTGAATTTGCAGCTTTCTGGTGTCTTTCCTTGTGGACGCACGTGGTGGTGCGATGCGGGGATGTCGCCATAGTGGCGTACGTGTGATTGTACCACCTCGGTCGGCCGGAAGTCCAACCAGAATAACCTGTCGGTATGTCAGACCTCAGAGGTCTCCGCATCCACCTCCATTGATGGAAGGCGAGGCTTTGGCGAGTAGATTATTGGAGTTGGGACCTGTGGGAGCTAAGTTCTTAGGGTAGGTTACCTTCACATTTGGCCAAATATAGTTATAGCAGTTATAGTTATACTAATCTCTTAATTTTAGACCGGTCATTATTGAAGTACCACACTTTGCTGCTCTCCGCGGTAAGGAACGTGAGATTGTGATTCTACGCTCTGATAATGGTGATACATGGAGGGAACACACTGTTGAGTCATCCGAGGAGATTCTAAACGAAGTTCTACAAGCCAGCTTTGAAGCTGAAGGTGTGTTACCATTTTACAAGGGTGACGCAAATATTATTTGGTAATTTTTAGACATTTCCCAAATGGAAGACACTGCATCAGGACGCATCACGCGCATTGTCACTCATGACTTCCCACAGTATTTCGCTGTGGTGTCGCGCATTCGTCAGGAAGTGCACGCAATCGGACCCGACGGCGGCATGGTCTCCAGCACGGTGGTACCACAGGTACAGGCCGTGTTCCCACAGGGTGCTCTCACGAAGAAGATCAAAGTCGGACTGCAGGTAAATCTCTTTAAGCCGCGGAAGGGCGTGCCGTTTGAGTGCTTGCGACGCATTACCGTCAATCACATACCGAAAAAGAAACGCTGGTCGTTGGTGTGGTGAGCGCGGGGGGCGGGACGTACTTACCCAATGGACACACTGCTTTCCATTCTTGCATGATGACCACTTTGCGCATAACGATTGATTCGCCTTAACGTAACACTTCAGATAACTTCACTAGTGAAGATACTTGACAAAAAAACTAGTCCAAAGCGTTCGCAGATGTTTTACCAGAGTATTTTCATAGCGGAACAAGGCCTAAACGATGCAGTAAGCTAAAAAAAACGGGCCAGAGTACAAATTTATCAAAAGAAAATGTTATTGTTGCAGCCATTATTAGTATTGACAATAACTGTTTTGTTATTTTTTGGAAAAAATAAACGACAATTGATTAAG
>JAODGA020069332.1:0-10762 GCA_027574885.2 Drusilla canaliculata
AAATGCATATTTCTCTGGTTATTTACGCATGAATATAAAAATTGCGTACTGCAAGGCTGTATATTTGATGCATCGACGTCGGTGTGTTTCTGTCAATTTTCTGTGCGGTGTTGCGGGTAAAGTTGATATATTCCCAATGCGCCAATGCATCGCTGATAAAAGCGCGCGCCGCGAAATTCAATACAACGCAATATTCAGATCGTAATCCGGCGCGCAAACACGAAATTCGCCGAAAAGGTGTCAGTATTCGGAGCTATACTTTGCAATCAAATGTGGAATGAACCGCCGTGCACACAATCAAATGAACTGGCGTGGTTCATGTGCCTTTGAAAATTGAAAAATTCCGAACACCAAAAATTGATATCACAATCACAAATCACAAGTCATTCTAGTAAAATATAAACAAACACACAATTGAAAAAACAAATACGTTTCAATTGAGTTTTTTAGCTTTGTACATAGCTTAAATTATGGTGCATTTAAATGTTTATTAAGACGCTTCATTATCAACTTATTTAACAAAAAGTAAGTTTGATAGACTGCTTTCTTTCTGAAGATAATATAGTTTCTATTTTTGTCTATTTTGCTCTTTATGAAAGTGTCAACTGTCAGTAGCGTCAGCGGTATCAAAAAATAAATTGCAATATCAGCCGTTTGTAATTTCCTTGTCTCTTTCTAATTTTTCTCTCTCTTACGCATATTTATGACGTGTTTTTAGATATGGTGATAACAAAAATAAACATTATTTACTTTATATGTTCTTATTTAAGTTTGTTTGCATTCAGTACATGTTTTGTTCAATCTAACGATAGCTGTAAGCTTCAGCTCCAATCTATCAAAATTTAAGTACCATTTTAAAACGATATACATTAGATAACATTACGTCACAAATATAGGTCGAAGAAGAAAATGGTTTTCAACTTTTTATTATTTTATTCATAAAATCATCATAAATTGTGTGTAAAAACACTTTTTATAGTAACTAAAAATTCAAAAAAATTTGAATAATTTTTGTTTTTACAATACTAAAAGAAACTATCACTCGGTTATTAATCAAAAATTTAAAAATGTAGGCCTACCAAAGAGATCAAAATTAACCGAAGAATTTTATAGCAACAACTTATTTAAGTTTATTATCAGTTAGGAACAAAAGTAAAAATAGTAAAAATAAAAATAAAAAAACAATGATTATTAATCAACCAATAGAATCTTTTTACTGACTAATTTTATTATTGCGTAAAAAATGGCAATTATTTACATTCAAAACCTCTCAAATAAATGTTTAATGATGCTAACATCTTAAATACCATTTAATACCCATCGTTTTATCATCGCCAGACAGCTGAAATGCCACAGTCATTACCAATTCAACGCAACAATAAATAAGCTTTACACTCAGTCAATTACAATCCCACTTTAACAACAGGTATTCACAACGCCATCTTGCTCCTGCTGCTTGGCTACCCGCAGATATACGCAACCAGGCGTACGTAAAAGCTGCGCTAAATGGCCACACTTCTTTCAATGCGATAAAATGCGGAGCGAAATTAAAAAGTTTGAATGGTGCGCGTTCGCTGGAGTTTAATTATCGCGTCATTTTTTACTCGTCCGCCACCTCCGCCACCGGAAAGTTTAGCTTTCTTTGCTGCCAAGCGTGCGGTGACGGCGGCGACAGCAAGCTGGCGAAAGAGCAGGGGGGTGGCGCAGTGGCGGCTAATGGTGAGCGGCACAATTGAAGAATTGGTGTAACGGCGGTCGCAACAAAAAGTCGCCGTCATTGCGCGCGATAAATCATTGAATCAGCGAGGGAGCGTTTTCTGAATCGTTTACAGTATGGTCTTACAGGCCGGGCGGCGAATAACCGGATGTGGAAGGCAGAGTAGGTTCAGAGGAGGGCGTGCAGTGGCCGAAGACGGGATGAAAGGAAATTCAGGCGTAACAATGTTCAATGCTTCAGTGCCACCTTAAGCAGCTGTAAATTATGCAGTAATTAGTGTCGTAGCAATATTCATACTTTGTGAGATAAGAGTTTAAGTGAAGTTTCGGTGACAAAATGTATGTTTTGTAAAAATCATCATGTTTTAATAAGAAATTTTGATGTTAAAGCATCTAGATGCAAAAATTAATAAAAACAATTAATTTCTAATTTTGTCTTTTATATACTCACAAGATACATAAAAATATGTAAAGAAAACATTAAAAGTTCAATTTATTTTCTCATATATACAGATTATTGATAACTCTTGAAAAACTGCACTGATTTTTATCATTATTTTCACGATGCGTATGTATTATTAAAAGAAAGGATGTAACACATTAATACGTAGAAGAAACGGCAAAATGATCACATATTTTGGCAAATAACTGGAAACCAACTACAATAACATTGACGCAAAAAAAACAATGTTTGAAAAAACTGCGCTGGCGCGGCCAAGGCCAGCTGACCTTGTAGAAATTAAAGTGGTTCTCAAATTAGACTACTCTGTGGAAAGGGAACAGCAATATACTGTGCTATAACAGCCTAAACAATTATAGTTTGGTATTCTCTGCTAATTTTTCAGTTCACCGGGTGAGCCAGTATTAAATAAATAAGAAAGAATTTTTTTTTCTTCTTTTTAAAATGGAAAATGTATTCAATAACCATTCATTAATCATCATGTGATAAGTTAATATCGTCGTTGCGGCTTCCAAGAGTTTCAATCCGATAACGTCTACGAATGCGTTCGCACAAAGCATCGCCCGTTGCCTATCGCTACCGTCTTCCTGCCGCCAAACAACTTGCTGCCACCTATAATACCTAGCCCCTAAATGCAAAACATCATCATCATCGTCAGAGCCTGTAAAACTTCCAAATCCCGGCTTTCAGCGCGCCGCCATGACAACGCAAACGCAGGTACACGCACTAATTACACTCGGTAATGAGGTGAAAATTTCGAAATAATTACGCATCAAACACGCCAAACTGAGCGCTAATTAATTACTAGCCCGATAACATTATCTTAAATATTAATTTACATTCAAATACAATGAAATCGCTCATTAAACACAAAATGTTTCCTTGAGATTATACACTAATATTTTGACTATGAATAAACTTCACCGTAATAAAATTAAAATTCACCGCAATCAAAATTTATTGCAAAAAAATCAAATCAACCTAAATTAACAACTGATTATAAAGCTTCTTAAATTGTGTTTAAAATTAGAATAAAATTTACCTACAATGATTTTAGGAAAGTAAATTTTTATGTATCAATAAATTTGACAAATGCAATGTTATTAACTATACAAAACCAGACAAAATATTTTGATTTAAACTATTGCAATCTCGATGGCGTTTTATAATGTATTACTGTTTGTGCTGGCATTTATTTATTTAAAAACGAGTGAAAAACGTTTCATCAGTCGGCGTTTTCCATTCCACTGGAGTATATCAATTGTATATTTGTTATCTGCACATCATCCAATATCCACGCTTGCATAGTGCCACTCGAAAAATGAATAATAAATAAATTATTGCTACTCCATTTTATTCAGGCGCTATCTATCTCGCTTTACCATCGCATTTTACGCATTTTCCCGGTAAATTTCCCGGACGCCTTTGTCGCATACATTTTTGCGCAGCGTATTTATCAATGCGCATTAAATATGTGCGCGTAATGCACGAAATGTTTTTTCATGTTTTCCCGGACATCTTTCCGCGCGCAGTGTTTGTTATTCTGCAACGATGGATAATTATAATTGCGATCATAAATACCATAAAATAGCCAATAACATTTTATCATATTTTTGGTTTCGATAATTATTTATGAGCTCGTAAATAATGCAATTGCAATTTATGTGCTTCCATTGCGCGCCATTGTAGTTGATAACTTTGTGATAATGGCTGTTTTGCGACCTAGTTTTGTTTCAATTTGTTTTCTTGTGTATGATTGGGCGTTTTTTTTTTGATATTTTGCTGTGTTTTTGTAGGGGTTTTCTGTTTTTGGTGGAAGAGTCAGGGGAGTCGTAGGAAAACGAGCAAAATTGGTATTTTTTGTCATGACCATATCGTCTCATTCGGGGCAATGCTTTTATTTCTAAAAAAGGGATAATATTTTACACTGTTTGACATTTGCCAATAATTCAATGGATTTTCCATCGATGAAGAGTATCATATTTCAAGTTATTACCATTTTTGGAAATAATACATTTTAAAATTATACTTTCAATACCTTAGATTGCAATTGATTGTAAACGTTTTTAATATAATTTTTTTAAATTATTAAAGCTTGTCACGTCACACCTCTCGCTTTCTAGTCTACGTTTCACTCATATTTCTGACAATGACTTCGGTGATTGGTTAGTAGGTGGCGTGACCAGTGTCTCGATAAAGCTAACATATTTTATTTATATTTATAGAAAGATAAAGCTGATGTAGTTCATATTTTCCCTAAACCATCTTTGGGGCCACTCAAACATACTCCTAAAATTGCATCATAAATAGAGTAGTCGTTTAGAAGTTATATTGAGATGCGTTGACATGTAATTTTTATGAGAGTTTTGTGACATAAAAATTATCAAAATTGGTCTACCCGTTCTTAACATATAAACTGTTTAAGAAACACATGATGCAGTAATACAATTAAATATTATTAAAATGGCAATAGTGAATTAAAACGCACTTTTATAAAATTCTTTAAAATTATCACTTTGGAATTGGAGATTACTAATATACGCATTAAAAAAAAAGATAGATAGCATAAAACAGATACGAAATCAATTTGCGTTCCATGACACCGTGGAGAATCAAAAGCATTCTGATCTGCGTTAGCGTCCGCCGAACAGCCGCCCGCAGACCACCGCATGACACAAGCCTACCCAGCCACCGCCCCCATACCGCAAACAAGCGATTTTGCTTCCGGTCGATGAATACGCTGCCGCCACCCACTCTTCCAACATCCACACATGTACAATTACGTATTGGATAAACCGTAAAATTGCAAATTTGCTTCAAGACACTGTTGCAAATGATGCCATCAAACGAATACCTGAACTTAGCACAATTCCAATTGCAGCAAAATCTCCGCAGAGAGAAAGTAAAGGGTGGAAGGTAAAGGATTCTGATCTATTCCGCTCTCTATACACAGATTGTTGGATGAATGGCGTATAGATGAATGAATGAGTGTGGCGATGCTAGTCTAACGAAGGTGTATGGAGGTGCTACAAAGAGGTGTGGGGGTGCGAAGAGGTGGCTGGGCTCCGGAGTATTTATTGATTGAATTTGTGCGCGGCTACCGTCGACGCGCGAGCGCCCAAATTGGATTGGTGAAAAGGTTGATTTGGCAATCAATCATTTTATGTTTGGCGTAACGATGCATATGTGTTGCTAACTAAGCGCGAGCGTAAGCGGAGGCGTAGGCGGCGTGCGAGTGTGACGGGGGTCATTTTCCGATTTTCCCCAAATTACCTGCAGAGCCGTACTTGGAAATTGGTTGGTTATTATAGAGTCATTGAGATGTTTATATGAATATACATGAAATAAGAAGTTTTAAAAGTGGTATTATTTATAAAGTAATTTAAATAAACAACAATTTTCTCTTGATCTAAAGTTTGTAAAAAAATAATAACCTATCTTGATATCCATCATCAGGCGTGTATTGAATCATTGAGACATTTATATGAATATACATGAAATACGCACTATATTAAAATTATATTTAATAGATGACACTAGTAGTATGCTTTATCAAGAAATTTAAATAAACAACGGTTTTCTATTGATTCAAACTTTGCAGAAAAATAGTAATAACTTCTGATATCCATCATCAAGAGTGTATTTAGGGAATGGGTGAGTTAAACATCAGGGGAAATAAACAACATCCGATGAATTCGCGGATGAACGAGAATGCGTCTGGGGAAGTCGGTACTCACCTAATCGCCGGGCATTGATTGTCGTCCTCATTGGCGCGCTGAGCAAGGAAGCGCGGCAGCTCGCCCATGTCGGCGTGCTCGAGGAGGGCGCACATCGGCTCGTCCTGGCTGCAGAGGCCGACGACGCGCGCGATGTTTGTGTCCCGCAGGCCCGCCAGCCAGCTGCTCTCGCGCAGGAACTCGTGTCTGTAACGCAACAATAGGCTTCAACCATCATCCATACATCAAAACCCCTCCCGCATACATTATGCAAGTCTATGTGTATTTATATGTGCATGTAGAGCACTTAGCGACTGTTTGTTTAGGATAATGGACATATTATTATAGCGCATCATGGAAATCGCATATTAGATATAATGATATATTCATATCTATAATGTTGATAACTCATAAAAAATTAACAGATTTTTAAAATTCTTTTAGCGGTTAGTATGTATTATTCCAAGAAAGGTTTAACTATATTAAACAGTTGAAAAAATGAAGTTGAAAAAATTATAAGTATTTATTTTGGCAAATAAATTGTTAGTAACGCCCTGTATAAAAGCAAACTGCCACAAAAACTAACGGACGCACACAAGCTCACAAATATTGGAACATAGAAAATAGAAACCCCAAAGTCTTTCATATTCTATTAAATTTAATGGTTTTAAAAATCCGAAAATTATTGTTATTTTTTAAGTTTTTAAAGTTATAAGCAGATTACCTAGAAAACATACTACCAAAATAAAAAGAAACAAAACCAGAAAGTAAAAACAATAACTAAAACAGCAACAGACACAATTAATAACACCAAGCAGAAATCATGAATGACTATTTTGTCCAGAATAATAAAAACGAGATTAAAGAATAAAATTACAAAAAGGCAGTATTCAAGACTATGCACCTTAGGAATGAGAAGCAAAGTTCATGATGCTCAACATCATGCATGAGAAACAAAGAAACAATAAGAGCAAGTAAACTATAACACACCTTTAAGAAATTTTCTATTCAAGGAAGAGTAATATTACATTTGTTTGTAAGCAAAAATAAGTCAGTCTAATTTTGTTTTTAAGACTACAGATACAGGGTTAAATTCACCATCAAATTAGATTATTGCAGCAATTTGCCAACCACAGATTGCTTAAAATTGCCAGATACCATACATTAGAAAGATGCCAAAGCATGAGGAGGCTACAGAGCAGATGGAGCAACTGCAGCACCACAAAGAATCAAGAAGATAGCGAAAACAAAACATGCAAATTGCCTATTATGAAAAAGAAGAAGATAATGGATGCCAATTTAATATTAAGATGTTAAATTCATTGAGCAGTGTGTATTAATATCACAATTTTTATTTCATTATGACACTAATGCTGCTGATTTAATTTCAAGTAAAAAACTATTAAAAAAGTTAGTTTCATCAATAATGCATATCGCATTATGATTCGCCAAAATGCGGATACAGATATTTACGTACAATTGAAAATAGATTAAAATTGTTCAACTACTACTCCGAATAAATATTAAGAGATTGGCACAAAATCACTTGATTACATTAGATACAAGAAGAATGCAATTACTGATGATTATATATGTGTTAAAATAATCACTGGTATACTGAAATTGATAGTTAGAGTTACGAAGTTAGCTGGGACAATTTTATCTACAGAAGACGTACAAACCCGCTTTGTAAACATTCCAAATTAATTTTGACTTTAAGTGTTTTTAGTTAAAAAATTTTATGTTATTACTACCGTAATTTGAATATTTTAATATAGGAAAAAGGTGATTTCATGTTGTTGTTCTAACGACTTAAGGGGGTGATTTTTATTTGCAGTTTTACGTTCAGAATTAAGCGCGTCCCCCGCGGGCGCACCCCCTGACACGCATGCGAAATATAAAGGCCGGATGTGCCCGAGGTCCAAGGGAACATTAGCTGCAACGCCGATGGTTGAATGGGCGTCGAAGGACTTCGACCAAGTCCGCCGTAAAACAAGCCAATTACACACTAAAAGTGCGCGCACAAAGAGCGCACCCAAACGACAGATAAAGCCAGCTTTGGCGCTGCGCGCTCAATGCGGAGGATTAGAGGAAAAATAGAGGGTTTGTGTATGTATGCATGTATGTATGTATATATTCGTGTGTGTGGTTGAATCGAAAAGTGACGACAATCTGCTCGCATCCTTACCGCTTCGAGTCGGCGCATCCTCGCCACAAGCTCTTCACAATGACCAGCTGCTTCTTGTGGAATGATGAACCGCCGTTGAAATCTGGAAGACCTTCGGCTTCACATAAATGTATCTGTAACAAATTTTATCAGCTATAGATTAATATTTCTTTATTTTTTTTACAAGTTATACTTTTTTATTCCAAAATAAAATATTGCCCTATATTTTGCTTTGTATTTGCTTATTTATACACAGAATAAAAATATATATGTTTATTTAAAGATAAAAAACACAAAAAGCTTTTCTCGTTCTGCGAACATATCAAAACTTTGGTCGAAACCGGTGGTTTTTCTGTTATTCTCTCCTTAATCGGTTTTTCCAAACCTGGGGTGCCTTTGTACGCTTTGTTTCTCCCCTCATGAACCTTGACAAGTTCATAAGTTGACTTAACATTTCATTTCGGCTCAAAGAGAGGAATTAAAATGTAAACAAGTGGAAAAAGCGCTTGCTTTTTGTTGCGCTTTGTGCTGAGAAAACAAACAAGCTTCAACATTTCTCGTATTAAAAATGTGAAAAACTTTTAATTAGTAATACAGGTATAACAGTGAATTAAAAATCGAAATTTTTAAGGACATGGTGAGCGTGTGTTTAAATAAGTGTCGGAAAAATGGGAGCGAGAAAACTTCCTCTTTGGCTGGCATTCGTGTTGCAAGATTTCTGAATCAGCACTTTGCGTGCTAGTCTGGGTCTTTTCATTCGCCGCCGGCGAAAACGTAATTAATTACGTTTGGGGCAATGTGTTGGCGAGCCAATGGTGAGTATGATTTCATACCGCGAATCGTGCAACCGGAAAAGATCGGGAAATAGCCACAAGAAAAAGGTTTTTTATTGCAGTTGGAAAATGGTTACTGTGTCGTTACGAGATTGAGTTTCTTAGTGTTCTATTTTTCAAAATTATATAACTAGCGCCATCTATTATGATTTTTCTTCTATAAAATTATTTTAATCAATAAATTCTTGTTATAAAAATACTTTCCGACTAAGATGCTTTGTTAAGTAGTTTAGATAGTTTGTTATATATTATTTTCGTATCTCAAGCTTTAGAAGATGACACACATGCTAGATGGCAATATTAAACAATTCTTGAAGTAGTAGTCCTCATGCGCTTGATGCATCAAGACGATTATTGCGCCGTGAAAGGACACAAAACGCTCTTGTTTGCGCAGACATGTGTTGCACACTCGCACATGATTGCGCAGCATCTATTTCTTTAGTGCTTCTCTTTGTACATAACTGCATTTCATCGGGTTTTGCAATTTTCTTTTTTTTGTTCTTTTTCTACTGCTGTTAGCTCAACTTCAAACCTACTGATTGAAATATTCTTGTTTTCTGTATCATTACGTTATTTATAGAATATTTTCGTGCTGCAAAATATTCTTAAATTTGCCACCATAGCAAGGAAAATATATTTTGTTTATTTGTCGCCAATATTTACGAGAAAATATATGGGAAAGGCGTAGGAGTAAAATAGGTGTGTTGGGCAGCAGTACCGGATGCTAGGACAGGAAGTGGGACATTCGCAAAGGCTCTCCTTTATTGAGCCCTCGGGAGCGGTGTCCTGTCTGTTATTAACTAATATTGCGAAAACAAAGGAGCCGCGCAAACATCCGCAAACTGTGCGGTGCTGTAGATGGTAGATGGACTAGAATGAATTTAATTTTGCGAAAAAGTTACGATGAAAACAATTTTCAAGAACAGGTATGTTGATTTTTATGACTCGTTCTTGTTGAAAATGTCTTTGATTAGAGTAGAATAATATTTAACAATTTCTATTTTCTCATAATTTACTTCTTTATTTTCGATATTTTATATATATTTTATAAGTCACTTTTCTAAGTTTGTTAATCTATATATATATATCAAAGAAAGTGGTGTGGCCTATAACAATAATAATTTAAGAAATTTATCGCCGATTTTTAAAATTCTTGCAACGATACGCATGTATTATTCCAAAGAAAAATCAAATATATTAAAAAATGGAAAAAAAGGAAGACAAAGTATATATTTTGACAAATAACTACAAACCCATTACAGTAATATTAACGCAAAAAAGCAACATTTGAAAACACCGCGCCGGCGCGGCGAAACCTAGCTGCCGTTATAGAAATCTAAGTGGTTCTCATACTAAACTGCTGTGTAGAGATTGGATACGCCCTAAACAATTATAGTTTGATATTTACTGATCATTTTTAACCTACAAAACCTATGTGTTTGTATTTGTGTTGTTTGATTCACAAAAGACCAGTATTCAAGACCACGTATCTTAGAAATAAGAAGCCAGGTGGACCAACTTTATGTTTCAACGTCAAATTTACCATCAAATTGGATTATTGCAATCACTTGACAACCACAGATTTGTTAAAATTGCCAGAGACAACACATCAAGAGGATGCCAAAGCATGGGGAGGCCACAGAGCAGATGGAGCAACTGCAGCACTACAGAGAATCAAAGATAGCAAAGACGGAACTGACAAATTGGTACCCGGACAACTCACCGAATGACAACTCACCGAAGACAATTCACCGAATTGTCAACTTACCGAACGGGAATTCACCGAACGGACAATTCACCGAAAGCATAAACACCTGCATGGATAATCATAATATTTACTTTACGTTCTGAAATAAAGTAACATGTGCTT
>JAODGA020069427.1:0-10593 GCA_027574885.2 Drusilla canaliculata
TCTAAGACAAAGCCATAGCTTTATTCCGAGATTTTTTCTGAGTAAGAATTCAAAAACAAAATTGTCCTAGGACCTCCAGTACTTCATAGTACTTCATAGCATAGTACTACAAAGTGTCACTGTTTTATTTTTAGGTAATTTTTTCTGATTCATACTAAGAAATATGCAGAGAATGCCCTGTATACAAAAAACGTATATTTTAACTAATAATAAAAAATAAAAATTGTTTCCTATTCTATAATCAAGGCGGACAATTATCAAATTTTGGTAGTCTTGCCTCATAATAGATAAGTTTTAAGTTTTTAAGTGTTTTTATTGGTATAAAATTAAGAAAAATTGAATTAAAAATAGTTGTTTTAAAATAATGTCGTGAGTTTGTTATATTACGAACGAATTGTTTATGCCATAGATAAGAAAAAAAATTAACAAAAAATGACATCATTTTAAAAGTTTAATAAATTGGGTATAACAAAGCTACCTACATAGCCAACTTAAATACAACCTAACCAAACATAGTCTAACTTAATCTAATCTATTTTGGTATTGGTAATTTTAGGTTGATTAATTTACTGGTGCATATTTTCTGTTTGCCGATTCATTGTACAACCAAATATGGTACAAATATAGTACAAGTATAGTACAAACCAACTACAAGTTTCTACACTGAATAATAGTATACTTAAAAATATCTCAACGTTATCAATCAAAACAGTAAATTTGTCTTAACAAAACATAGTCTAGTTTCGTTTTTTAATTATCTTTTAGCAAATTTATCGTTAGCAAAAGTTGGCTTAAACATTAGTATTGCAATATTACAATTGACCTATAAGTGTAACTATGATATTAAGACAAGTTTTTTGAGTTGTTTTTTTGTAACATTTTATTATAGTTACTATTATAATATCTAAAACCAAAAATTAACAACATTTTCCGACTTGGGGCAACTTGTTATAAGATTTTTAAGAAATATAATTTGATAAAATGCACCTGGCTCATTTATAGAAACTTTTCTCTCTATTAATTACACGTCTTCAATTATATGTAACAATATAAATCTTATCAATCATCAGCAGATTTATCACAATCACAATACAGACAAAGATATACCTTTGTACAAGTTTTGAGTATATTGATAAGTTCTTGCTCTATCTAGAATGCTTCCAGCTTTTACATTCTATGCAATAAACCCATTCTTCACCTGAACATAAATTAAAGTAAGAACAGACAACGTCGAAGATATAGTGGTAGCAACATGCCCAAAAAAAGAACATCTAGCTCCAAGAACAATGTTGTCAAGTGATCTAATTGAAACGGAATGTTAATTACTTAAGTTTGCAAGAATTACCAAAAAATACTAAAAATGAAATCTTTATTTACTGACTGAAGGATGCACGTGTTCACTTTCCAATATAAATGACGTCAGTTGTTTAATTCTAATAGCTGCCGTTGGTGCGCTGGAGTTGTACATTTCAATACGTTTTTACTGCATATTTCTATCTCTTATTATATGGAAGATATTTCAATTAGAACAACTTACCCTGGCAATTTTTAGCCCCGTTCTCACTTATGCATATATAATCTAAACATGTTCAAAATTTATTTGGGGTGCAATTCAATATCATATAGCTTTATAAAGAGGAAGAAGAAATGTGATAAATATATGCCGTGTGGTCATCTAAGCTCAGCAATATTACCTTTACCCTACTAAAAGATTTGGGTTTGGGACCTTGAGTTTCATGAATTGAAATCATTGAAGTCTTTGAAAAAT
The DNA here is from genome assembly GCA_027574885.2 of Drusilla canaliculata. Taxonomy (NCBI): domain Eukaryota; kingdom Metazoa; phylum Arthropoda; class Insecta; order Coleoptera; family Staphylinidae; genus Drusilla; species Drusilla canaliculata. The sequence continues at coordinate 1,769 of JAODGA020069427.1, forward strand.
GGTATATGTTGACTATATTTCAATATAGCTACGAAGTTACGAGCTGCATGAAATTGTAAATATGAATATTGGAATGTTTGTTGAATTTGGGAACTATAAGACTGATTTGTTCAGATCATTGACCTATTTTTGTTCATCGTTTCTAAGAATCCTCCATATACAAAGTAAATTTATGTGTAAATAGATTTTTGAGTAATACAAAAAGAGTAGCTATTTCGACAGCATTTAGCACTATTTAGGAACTCTTTTCACATACAACAACTCGTAACATTATAAAGATGATCTATCAAAATATTTTACAAAGAAAGAAGTCATCCGTCAACCAGTAGCAAATTTTAGCATAAATATGAATTATTTCTATACTGCAGACATATTAAACAAACAAAAAAAACGTTTCCGATAATATTTCAAGTGTTAAAAGTTTTTATAAGTTATTAGTACCAATTAAATGACAAAAACTCAAATATCTCAGCTTTAACTAAACGTTACCAACTTATTTTTGATATATTGAGTCAGAAGGACGTCTTTTTTTATTTGAGACTATTTCCGTCGTTATCAGAGAACATTTATTTTTGTCTCAAGAGTGATCAAGAGCTATTCCAACAGAATGCAGCACTATATAAGAACTCTTTTGACATACAACAGATCGTAACATTACAAAGATGATCTTTCAAGAAATTTTAGAAAGAAAGAGGTCTTCCGTCAACCAGTAGCATACCTTAGCATAAATATGAACTATTTCTACACTGTAAATGATCTTTTGACACATTAAACAAACAAAAATAACTTTTCCGACTGCCTATAGTAGTATATAGGTCATTTAACAACACTCATTAGTAAACACATTCTACTGACAGCCTTCAACAATATAATGTTTCGATTATATAATTTGACAGTAAAATACTAGACTTTAATAGTGAACTCATTGTATTTTGTACAACAATAACTAGATATAAAATAGTAGAGTATAAACTTGTGTGAAGCGCAGTTTGACTTCGAAGTTTAAAGTTTATTAATGACCTGCAAAGGTACCCCAACATTCTACTATTAGAAAAATTTTAATTTTCGAAATTCATTAAATTTGAATTCTTCTTAGGTATAATTGACCTATTTTTGTTCATCGTTCCTTAGAGTTCTCCATATACAGAGTATTTTTATGTGTAAAAATATTTTTGAGTAATACCAAAAGAGTAACTATTCCAACAGCATGTAGCACTATTTAGAAACTTTTTTCACAAACAACTCGTAACATTACAGAGATGATCTTTCAAGATATTTTTGATAGAAAGAGGTCTTCCGTCAACTAGTAGCATACTTTAGCATAAATATGAACTATTTCTACACTGTAGATGATCTTTTGACACAGTAAACAAACAAAAATAACTTTTTCGACTGCCTGTAGTAGTATAAAGGTCATTTAACAACACTATTTAGTAAACACATTCTTCTGACACTCATCGGTAATATAATGAACAAATTATATTTTGTACAACTATAACTAGATATAAAATACTAGAGTATAAACTTGCGTGAAGCGCAGTTTGACTTCAAAGTATGAAGTTTATTAATGACCTGCGAAGGTACCCCAACATTCTACTATTAGAAAAATTTTAATTTTCGAAATTCATGAAAGTTGAATTCTTCTTAGGTTTAATTGACCTATTTTTGTTCATGGTTTCTTAGAGTTCTCCAAATATAGAGTATTTCTATGTGTAAAAATATTTTTGATACAGATTTCTTACAGTTTTCTTTAAATTGTAAAGTTGTAGAAGTCATATTATATTATTTTTTAATATGAAATTCTATGCAATTTAACCGTAAGTTAGAACTATCAAAACCACACGAAAACATGAAATACGTCAATCTTAAGCAGTGAAGCACAGAAATCGTAAAACATGTAGCCGGCGGAAGTTTTACGCTAGCGCGTGTGCGGATGTGCACACGCGGAAAAGTTCGGAAGGCGCGCGCGGCGGAGCTTTGAAGAGTTTCCAATAGAACATGCATCGCGAAATATTTTCATATAAAGCTCGGCCGCGCAGAATTTCATATCGTGCGCGCACATTGCGGGGCGCCCCTGATAGCGGCGACTTTTAAAAAGTTGGCCTCGTTTTGCGGCCGCCCCCGTGCGCAGCGCGCGAGTCGGAAGCGGGCGCGCGCACTCGTTGTCTATTCATGTGCGCCGCCCCCGCCCCGCGCGCCGGCGAAAAAATTGGTTTGCCATCGCACGCGGACGCCGCTCGCGCACTCGATTACATACATATGTATGCCACAGCATACCCCTATCCCTGTCGATAGCGCTTTTTTTTGCTTTCAGTCGCATGATGCACGATATCCGACTTGAAAAAAACTGTAACAGCGCCACCAAAGCGCGACAAAATTCCAAATAAAGTGAGCCAACAGAAAGAATTTCTCTATTTGCTTTTTATTCCAAAAATAAAACACAGGGAATTTTTATTTCAATTTGCAATATTTAGCAGTATTCCCTAAAAAACTAGTAAAAAGAATCATAACTTTGAGGTAGTTATTTTTATATGTATAAAAACTGTGATGTAAAATTTATTAATTTATATTCGAAAAATTAAAAGATTTGTTTGATATAATACCTACAATTTAAAAAAAATTAATTGCTTTTAATAGTTTTTAGATAAAGAGCATGTAACTCAATCAAAAAACTTTTGAATTTAGTTTTTGTGTTTATAAACATTTTTGGAGAAAATTTTCATTATATTAAAACTGTGCCTAATTAATAGAAACGTTAATTAATTTTAAATGAAATAAAACACAATATTTCAAGCGTTTAACAGTTTTTGTGAGTTATTTCTACCAATTAAATGAGAAAAACTCAAATATCTCAGCATCTACTAAACGTTACCAATTTATTTTTCATATATTAAGTCAGAAGGACATCTTCTTTCATTTGAGGCTATTTCCGCCGTTATCGGAAAATATTTATTTTTGTCTCAAGAGTGATGAAGAGCTATTCCAACAGAATGTAGCACTATTTAGGAACGCTTTTGACATATAACAGCTCGTAACATTACAAAGATATTCTTTCAAGATATTTTAGAAAGAAAGAGGTTTTTCGTCAACTAGTACCATACTTTAGCATGAATATTAACTATTTCTACACTTTAGATAATCTTTTGAAGTACTATACAAACAAATAGAACTTTTCCGACTGCTTATAGTAGTATATAGGTCATTTAACAACACTCTTTAGTAAACACATTCTAGTGTCAGCCTTCAGAAATATTATGTTCCGATTATGTAATTTGATAGTAAATTACTAGACTTTAATAGTAAACACATTATATTTTGTACAGCTATAACTAGATATTAAATACCAGAGTATTAGCCTGCGCGAAGCACAGTTCGACTTTAAAGTTTAACTTTGAACTTTGAAGTGTACTATTGACGTGCAAAGGCACCTCAATTAAAACACTTCGAACTTAGTCTTTCTATGTTTATAAACATTTTTAGGGAAAATTTTTAATTATATTGGAATTGTGCCTCATCAATGGAAACGTTAACTTAGTTTAAATCAGATAAGAGACATTATTTCAAGAGTTCAATAGTTTGTTAACAGTGAGTTATTAGTTCCAATTAAATGAGAAAAACTCAAATCTCTCAGCTTCTACTAAACGTTACCAACTTATTTTTGACATATTGTGTCAGAAGGACGTCTTTTTTCATTTGAGACTATTTTCGCCGTTATCGGAGAATATTTATTTTTGTCTATAGAGTGATCAGGAGGCATTCCAACAGCATAGCATGTAGCACTGATTAGGAACTATTTTTACAAACAACAGATATTTTAGAAAGAAAAAGGTTTTCCGTCAACCAGTAGCACACTTTAGCAAAAATATGAAGTATTTCTACACTGTAGATAATCTTTTGACACATTAAACAAGCAAAAAGAACTTTTCCGACTGCCTATAGTAGTATATAGGTCATTTAACAACACTCTTTAGTAAACACATTCTTCTGCCAGCTTTTAGCAATATAATGTTCCGATTATATATTTTGATAGTAAAATACTAGACTTTAATAGTGAACACATTGTATTTTGCGCAACAATAACTAGATATAAAATACAAGAGTATAAGCCTGCGTGAAGCACAGTTTAACTTTGAAGTTTGACTTTGAACTTTGAAGTCTATTATTGACGTGCGAAGGCACCTCAACATTTTACTATCTATAAATTGTCTATTGTGTTTAGTATCTAGTGTTTTGTGTTGTGTTTTTTTTTCAAAATTAATGAAAATTGAATTTCTTTCAGGTTTGACATTTGGAGTAAGAAGGACGTCTTCATTCATTTGAGACTATTTCCGCCTTTATCGAGGAACATTTATTTTTGTCTCAAAAGTGATCATGGTGACGTGGGCAACATTACTTTAATAAAATATTTGCGAGTGTAACAACAGTAGTTGAAGCATCAACCGCAGCAAATGGAATAAATATCCGCAATGGAGTTTGAGTATTGAGCGCGTGCACCGCCAAATGTGCCCGGCGTGCCGTTTATCCCAATTGATAGCTGCTGGACCGCTCTGTTTGATTTCAATCGGCGATAATGCCGAACGAAAAGTCCTCGCATGTTGTCAAACGCGAAATTGGCAACAATGCATAATTAGCCAGCAAGGATGGCAGTGCGTTAATCAACGCTACCGTATTGGACATTCATTGCCGGCGACGCCGCCGCTGCCGCCGCCGCCGCCGCCGCCGCCGCCGCCGTCCGACACTGTATCAACATGAATGTGAGCGCAGCGCGTGTCGTTATCGAGCCGGGGTGCGGCGCTCGTCAATCGCCGATCGGGAGTACACTATTACGCCATCGAGTGTGATAGGTACACTCGCTCAATGGATTCGATCCTTGTACGGATTAGTCGGGCGTTCCATCATCATGATTGGGAGTGATTGGACATGCATTCAGAAATGTATATAGGGAAGTTGTTAAGACAATCAATGCTTTACTATTTACCTATGATTATACTCATTGTATCACTAGTATTCATTAATGGAGAACTCTATAATCAGACACCCTTTCGCAAAGTAAGAGCTATTCTGACAGCATGTAGTACTATTTAGGAACTCTTTTGACATACAACAGCTTGTAATATTACAAATATAATCTTTCAAGATATTTTAGAAAAAAAGAGGTCTTCCGTCAACCAGAACAATTTGTAGCATAAATAAGAATTATTTCTATACTGCAGACACATTAAACCAACAAAAAGAACTTTTCCAACAATATTTCAAGAGTTACCAGTTTTTGTAAGTTATTAGTACCAATAAATAAGAAAAACTCAAATATCTCAGCTTCTACTAAACGTTACCAAATTATTTTTGATATATAGAGTCAGAAGGACGTCTTTTTTCATTTGAGACTATTTTCGCCGTTATCAGAGAACATTTATTTCTTTCCAAGAGTGATCAAGAGCTATTCCAACAGCATGCAGCACTATATAAGAACTCGTAACATTACAAAGAAGATTTTTTTAAACATTTTAGAAAAAAAGAGTTCTTCCGTCAACCAGTAGCACACTTCAGCAAAAATATGAACTATTTCTAAAACTGTAGATGATCTTTTGACACATTAAAAAAACAGAAAGAACTTTTCCTAGTGCATATAGTAGTATATTGGTCATTTAACCACACTCTATGGTAAACACATTCTTTTGCCAGCCTTTAGCAATATAATGTTCTGATTATATAATTTGATAGTAAAATACTAGACATTAATAGTGAACACATTGTATTTTGTACAACTATAACTAGATATAAAATACTAGAGTATAAGCCTGCGTAAAATGCAGTTTGAAGTTGGACTTTAAACTTTAAAGTTTATCATCAATGAAGTCAAAAGCCCTCCAACATTCTATTGTTAATAAATTTTTATTTAATCTATTTTAAAAACATGATTCCGTCTCTTTGGGATAAAATATTCCCGCATTGTCTTTAACATTTGTCAAAATTCATGAAAAATGAATTCCTCTTAGGTCTACCAGTGCACAGAGCTCAATTTAAATATTTTTGAAAATTCGTAATATACAAAACCCTTAAGGAATCATCTCCAGTTCCTGATCTTCTATAAGACAATTATTATTTTTTCTTTATAACACGTCCCCATTAGAATTTATTTTTCAAAATTTCAAGATTAATATTTTATATTGTGCAATTAGATAATTATTTGCATCATTAGTTTTCTTTTGCTTTATATATGTATAGAGAGAGAGAATATGACCGTACCTATCCGGTTACCCTATGGAAAAATAAGACAAACAATATTGATATTTACTATTTATTTTCTATTACTAGCAAAAAACAGCTAAAAACCCATTGGGAGCAATAAATGTCCATACAATAGATGTATCAATACAAAGATCAATAATCGCCAGCGTCGTCGAGGTAGAGACGAAGAATTGATAGGTAAATTCAATATGAGCGCCTTTGCGATGGCGTGCATAATAGAAAAATGTGTGCAGAAATACGTACACGTGGCACACGATCCATAGGCACATCGGCATCGCGATCGTATTACGCGTCGACGACCGTCTTGCGGAAACAAAAGTGCGGCGCGAAAAGTGGCTGGCGCGAATATTGAATTTCATAGCGCCGCCGCCGCCGCCGCCGCCGTCGCGCCACGTGGGCGGCGATGGGGCTCCCCCCATGCATGCATTCGCGCGGCAATCGAATGCGCGGCGCGCACTCCGGAGCCCCATAACTCGCGCCGACGATAAATAAATCTTTAAACAAAATTGCGCCATCGCGCAACAACGCGCCAACAAACCGCGTCCGGCTGCAAAGTTGCAGTAAAAATCGAACGGCGGCGGCTGAAATTTGTACCAGTTTTTACGAGCATCTGCACGGTGCACTGGCCGAGCGCGCACAAACACGACATGCGGGTTTTATGCCCTCCCAACTTTATACACTTAATGCAATCATGCAATAATATTTTATGGAATTATGAGTATGGACGTGCATACGAATGCGGCAGCAGAGGAAGAAAAAATAGCGCACACACCAAGCGCGAGAAAAACGGCGCGAAAAACGTGTTGCACGACATATGCAATGGCATGGCGCTCAAAAAATACACATGCAGCAAACTTGACGTAATAAATTTTAAATTTGTAACGTGACCCTGTCGCATCCGGCCAGACGGCGGCGCCATTGGTCGTTTTTTCACACCGGACTGCACCTCCACACGTATGTATTTAATATTTATTTCGGTTGTTCATTCTTTCGTCGTTGGCGTTCCGTGCTTCGTCCGCATGCGGACGAAAAGTAGCTTGGAGCGTAAATTTTGATTGTAAAAATCCCGCAACGTAAGCATACTAGACATACACACACATCCATAAAAGTTGGGTTACAGTCATATATACACACATACACACACACATACACACACACATTTAGACGAAGGCCGAAACATATCGAACACATCTTCGCAAAGAATGGCAGGAGGAGGACGCAAAATATGGGCCGCAATTTCAATTCGGTGTCCCCCTACAGCCCCATAACCACACAGATCCCCTCCTTCTCCACCCAATTCAACTCAGTTCTCTTATAGACCCCTTCCACTCCCCTACTCCTATCCGAGGTGTCGGGTATACTGGTATACGGGTAGACTGGGTTCGGTAGCAGCAACAGGAACGCGCGGCCAGCGGGCCGGCTGCCCCCTCGACGGTGGTTAGTGTCATCCGATGGGCGGCGGCGGGAGGGTGTTGGGGGCGAACTCCCTCGGCGATGTTTTATGGCCGCGCTCGCCAAGCGGGAATATAAAATATATCGATTGAATGCACGGGGGTACATTATTCAGCATTCACTTGATATTAATGATAAGTTATGGGCGGCTTTTTGCCGCGCTTGGCTGATCAACGCTTGTTGCAGGTGCTACCACGTGATAGGCTCTGGATGTCCCCGAAACGGAGTTCTAGCAAGTTCTATTAGAGTCATCCGAAATCGAGTGTTTTGCGAATGTTTTAAGGATGGATTTGCCAAACGTGTAGCCACACAGAGTCACCACAAAATGTGCCACCCAGGGAAACTAAGTCCTATGTACGTGTTGGTGCTACATAGAAAATGAGGGAGTTTGATACCGTCTCAAAGCGAGTGTAGTAGGTAGTAAAAGCGGCGTTATCAAAATTTATGAACGCTGCTTCTTACGCCAATAATTTCGCACGCTCATAATTTCGCGTAGGCTTTTACGTCTAATCGCCAGCCAGCATTGAATTCGCCCGCCCGCAAAGTGAATTAAGTCACCGAGTTATCTAGCTATCTATCGTGGGAAATCCATTTTATTTGCGCCCGGCAGCGCGCCGCACACCGGGGAGTTGGCGCGCAAAATACGAAAATGCGGAAAATACGAAACGCCGACGGCGGCGCGCACGGCGCTCTTGTTTTCAAGTCGATACGTCAATCGATAGAATTCGCATTAATTTCCTGCGCGGCCGTAAAAGAAAATGATAAATGACAAACCATTCATGCGGCGCAGCTAATACACATGTAAATTAAATTTGCCGTTATCTATACAAACAGGTGAGGCCGTGCAAACAAACTGGCGCTGGCGATGCGACTTGCCCTGCCTGTACTTTGGGGGGTGGCGGTGGCGGCAAAAACCGCACACGCAGCGAAAGCAACACCGCAACACGGCTTGGAGCACCGCCACCGCTTGCGTTTTTAATTACGCGGTATTAATATTAAGTCTCATTAAACAGAATCGTGTTTGCTCGTTATGAAAGCGCGCGGACAATTTCACCGCCCTTGCGTTTATTAACCACCCCCTCTCTGCTCCCCACATACAAACACACACACACACACACACACAC
>JAODGA020069498.1:0-14343 GCA_027574885.2 Drusilla canaliculata
TTTTATTATAATTAAGTTACCTTTAATTAATTGCAAATGTTTTGTTCTTCTAGTACCTCCACAACGACCAAGAATCGAATACAACAATACGCAGGTGCTTCCGGGACACAATCTGACATCTCTTCTTGGTGAGGTTGGTGTCATCAAGTGCAAATCGCACTATGGAAATCCACCTCCAATATTGAAATGGTTTTTAGGCATGTATAACGTATTAGACATATGTAAAGTTGTTTTACCTGCAAACATAACCAATGTAAAATTACCTATGTTCGTATTTAAAAAACAGTATGTTATTTATCATATTAATGATGTTTTGGTGTTTGGGTACTTTATAAATTAAGGTTATCTTTGAAACATGGTGATTTAATTTATGTATGTTTGAATGATTTTTCCAGCTTGTTTAACATGCCAAAAGCAATTTTGCAAGCTCAAGATTTTGCATTACGACGAGTCTGTGCTTACAAATATTTATAAAATAGCTTTTGGTCTTGTTGGGCTTGTTGGCATACATATTTTATTCACGGCAAACAACTTTGTGCATTTGTGCAATTCACTTTACTTGCCTCCGAAATGCATCTGCCAACGTATGAAACAAAACCCGTAAATATACAGATTGTCAAAATTGCTAACAACTAAAAACTTTTAATAATCTATAATATTTATTTGTAAGCAAATAAAAATCAGTTTAAAAGTAGTCAATTTTCTTTACGCGTTACGATTCTTTTTATAGGATTCATTAATCGTACAACTCTGACCAATCATATTGTGCATTCTATGATGACGTCAGCAAGAACAGAACCATGTATCTGTCAACCCACATTGCGGCATGTATCAAGCGATTGTATTTAATAATAGAAAATTGCAACTATGCCTGTCTGTCTGCTGTCTACTGTCTACTGTCTGTTACGTTCTTCTTGCCGCTCCCGAGGCACAGTGTCCCGATTTGAGTCTCATCGTATCAACGCCCATTCTCCTAGGTTTTGCTCCTCAACTGATGCAATTGTAGCAATGACACCATTCAGGCAAGAGGGAATACCTAGACGCTACGCAGTGCTGGCGCTGTATGTATCTAGTTCAATTTTATTGTAACTTACTTTTGCTATGGTAATGGCAACCTAGCCAAAATTAAACCTAACTTTCAGTTATTGTTGGCTATGCGCACGACTTGGATATATAGACAGAAGTGTGATTACAAAATAGATAAAATGATTTATTATCATTAGGAATCGAATGCGATGATTGGAGAGGAACGTCTGGACGTTGCTCCAGCATCTGACAATGGCTGTGATATTATCTTGGCTTTGTAGCGTTGTCAAAGACAGCGCTAGAGCAAGACTTGCAAGTATCCTAGAAATGTCAATTAAAAATTATAGTTTGTTAAAATGCATTTTTTAAACTTATACTACTTGCTATAAATGAGAAAACTGTATTTGTGGTTAATAAGTTGTTTCTGCAAACTTTGTTTTGTTCCAGGATAAATAGTTTTAAAACATTTGATCAAAATATAGTCTTAGATTATAATTTTTTTAAATTTCTGAATGCACCAAATTCTTTTTTAAGCCAACACAATATTAATGAAATATAAATGATAAAAATTGGTTCAGCCGTTCTTGAGTTATAAATATTTTTATATACACTACTTTCTTTTATATATAGGTAGATAGATAATAACGTTATATGCACGTTATTTAGTTGAAGTTATCAAAATGCTGTTTCTAATATTTTATAACAACTTTTGGAAGATAATAAGAAACAAATATATTAATCCAACAAATTTTCAATTTTTTATAGTTTCTGTAGACGCTGCCGCTGATATTTTTAATCCCGTTGGAATTAAACTTCTTGAGACATCTCCTTGAGATAAATTCAGTACGACTGGTCTAGTTCCCGACGGACTGCTATTGAAATATTCACGTTCGCAGCAATGTGACACCTTCATCCTATTTTCCAACTTTCCATGAATAATATTATAAAGATTAAAACAACTTCTGTCTCTGGAAATGTCTCTTGTGTCCGTGCTACAAAAGAAGGCAAAGAAGTAATATCAAAGTGTTTAGAGTTTGCTGCTCACATTCAACAAGCAATTTTTATAGTGACAAAGCACTTTGTAGAATACGGCGTCCATTGTAAAGATATACAAATTATAGCGCCTTAGGTGAGGTGTGGAAAACCGATGCTTCTTGTTTTCCTCGCTTCAAACGTCTCTTGTTCAGCTTTCCATCATGCTAGCATTTATTTGATTTATGCAGATTTTGGCCAACGGGAAACAATGCGCCAACTCTGATGTAATATTTTAATGCTAATTTAAAATTTTTAATTGAAAGATTATGCAAACTAATAAGTAATATTTTGTGTATAGTTACGAATTTTTGTGAAATTTAGGACAAATTTTTCCACACGCTACTCATCGTAAAAAAAAAGAAACTAACGCAAAACAAGCGAAGACATTGCTGCCGAATTTTCTTAGCTATGACGCTTTAATGTGCGTTCTGTCCCTTTTCGGGGAACGCAGGAAGTTTTTGGGATCTCAGGAGAAGACTGAATTTTATTATTTTACAACTTATAAAGCACAGCGCTATGCAAAGTCTATAACTCGGCGTACCGGGTCCCGTATGGCAGTAGCGGGTACTTGTAAAACCTGGCTCTAAAAGTATGACCATATTTTAAGAACAACATAATGAGCGTTGGCAGCTATACATGCTGCAATGGCAAGGGCAAGTATTAGTCAAAACTCCTAGAAAACTCAAACTCATAAAAATGGGGCCAATTGTGTTTTAATCGTTGCGAATATTTTGATATTATTTGCTTGTTGCGTTTTTAGTAGATAATAACGATAATAATAAATTAAAAAAAGCAATTAATATTATATCGCAACGAGTGGTGATATAAACTTATACCGTAACTGTTAAACTTAATTAGTAGATTTCAATGCTGAAAATTTACACAAAAAGACTATTTTTGTATATAGTTGCAGGGACATGAATTTACTTATTTGTACAAAGTTCTATATTGTTACTTATACATTTTGCTTAATCTTAAATTTTATTTATTTTAAACGTTTTATTAGCTCAATTTATTTCTTTTTTATTCCTGATTTCTGTTGTGTTACCAAGATATCCTTACGTAATACCTTTAATTTCCTACTATATTTTTAGAATCGTAAGTGGAAAAATTTATAGATAATCAAATCGCCGACAGTCGAACTCCACGTAAGCGGATAATCCGCGCACGTGGCTTGCAATCTCGATCCTCGAATTGACCATTGCCAAGGAGAATCACGGCAAGACGTTGCGGTGCGTCGCCGTACACGAGTCCTACTCGACGAAATCGAGCAGCATCGAAGTTTGTCTTGATGTCATGTGTAAGTGATGCTTAAATGGTTAAACTCATACTTTTGCAATGACACATTAGCAACAATAACAGTAATTTATATTGGAATAGTATTTTACGTAACCAGCTTGATAATTAATGTTTATCGCACAAAGAAGTAGCCACACAAGGCCGAAAGCAGACACCTGCAGTGTATACCAAGCTTTGCACTGAGAATATAATCCATACCCATATCGTAACAAGTGTTGACATGAGTTCATAACATAACTGTTGATTGGTATTGTCAGGTTTCATGCATATTGTACACTCGAATATTGACTGGCTCCACATGAAAGGCTGCACATGCAACTTAATTACGGTTTCATGTATTACGCGCATACAGCCTGATTATATATAATCAGGCTGTATCGAATAATCGAATAATGAGTGGGATTTGCGCAATTTCCTGTAAATTTTCCTAAGTCTATGTGTCGGACATGCCCTCTTCGAGAGATAAGCAGTATCGCATTCTCATCAAACATATGCTAATCAGACGGATGCGTTTTTAATTGTTTCAATTTTTTTTGTTTATACCGGTTGTGGGTTGTTAAGAATATGGAAATGTTGTTAGCAATTTAAAAACCTAGTAAAGGCGTAAATCTGAAAATCCTATTTGTTTGCGTAATAACTATGTTTGTGTGTGCGAGATCGATCACTATCATTCCGAGTGTGTGCGTCCCGAGGGAACGACTAACCATTACAACGATTTGTCGAGCGGCGACGAGTGGCATGCAATATTGATGAAGCTATTTAATTACCTGCAGCGCGTTTCCATATTTCAGCAATTTCGATTTTTGTGTATACCAAAAAATGTTGTTTTGGGACGGTTGTAAAATTGCATCACTGAAATTGTAGGTGTCACAAACGAATTTATTTTAGTTTATATTGTGTGACAGGTGTTGGACTGTTTGATAAACAATTAAAAATATATTGACATACAACAGCATAATATAATTCTTTCTATTCTATTTTTAATACAAATAATCGTCAAATTTATAAATTTTAAATTAAAAATGTTATACTAATGTTATACTAACATTGATTCTTGTATAGTTTTACCTGAAACAAGACTTCTGGGGTTGGCATTCCCAGAAGTCTTGTTTCAGGTAAATTATTAAAAAACTAAAAAAATCGGTAGCAATCCGCTGCATGGTGAGTGGGAATCTAAAAGCTGTAGTAGTCTGGAAACGAGAAGGCCAAACACAACCGACTGGCCTGCAGGAATTGCTCCAGTTCAGCCCAGTAGTACGACAACACGCCGGGTTGTATACCTGTCAGGCAAGGAACAACGCCGGTGAATCTCAACCCGTGCGCGTTAATGTCAACGTTAAATGTGAGTAAATCAATTTAAATTTCACTCTAAAATACAAAAAACTTAGAATTACTGACTCCTCCATAACTTGCACTTGTAATAATTCAAGCGCATTTTTTCGCAATAAATAACGTGGCAAACTTTGCCCGAAAATAATTTCTACCGGATTTAAACTTTTGGGACAAGCTTATATTGAGCTTTTGAAGAGTTCTCTAGTGTTGCGTCAGTGATGGTATTTTAATTATTTTGCCTTGCTTTCCTTCAGGTAATCGGTAGGTGGTGCTCTGTGAGCAACAGAACGTGAGAGCGCTGAACGTAAAAAATATTTGCGTTCACTTTTTTGAAAAGTATATGCAAATGAGGCAATTAAAACAAATGTATGCAAGGCTACGTTTGCGGCATGACCCCAGCGAAATAGGAACTTTTGAGTGTGGCGTGTGACGTTAGCTTGAGTCAACCTAAAAATCTATGACCGTTTAAGGGGTTTTTCTGCTATTGCAGAGGCAAGACGGTTTCAGCAAGAACACAAATAAATTATGGTAATGCACCGTTTCATTTCGACAAATAAATGAGATTAAAATTTAAAGTACACGTAATTTACCTGCGATTTACGTTTTCCCGGTTATAACCGCTTGATTTTCAAGTAACAAAATACGTTGTTGTCCTGTTTTGGTTGAGACTTTTAAAACAGTTTAACGGTATTAGATATAAACATTTGCTAAATAAACAGAAGTACATTGTCAATGCGTGTGACGAAATCATCCTATTATCTCCTACGACCCACTGGAGACCTTTCGGACCTGTAGGACACCTGGGAAGTGAGAAAAAAGAGCGCGTCACGCTGGAAATTTTATTCGAGTGTATTTTAATGCCTAGAATGCGAGTAAAACCACCTGAGAAGTGAAGAAATTGGGTTAATTCGATTTCCCTGGTGCGTTCCTCAAGAATCTGCAACACTCCGGACGCGATAAAAAGTTTTATAATAATTGCAAATGGCTGAATTTTACATTTAAACGGATTTTCATGTCACATTTTAATGTTGATAATTTATTAAAAAGTATTCTAAACTTTTAATACTGAAGAGTATTTTATACTAAAGAGCATAAAATATTAACACAACTCTACAATAAAATTTAATTAAGTGAATGTAAAACGTCCTGGTATGGATTGATGTTTGTATATAAACGACAAAGGGACGTTGGCAGTTAGAATAAATATCATTTCATTTATTAACAATCGCTAACGTTTCGACTGTCATCGCAGTCATCATTAGAGCTATTAAAAGCAGAGAATCAATAATGCGAACATTAGATACAGATTGGCAATGATTACAGAAAACAAATTAGCACAAACAGTTATACTACATGTATTGATAACAATAATTTAGTTGATATTATGATTCTCTTTTCTTTTATGGAGTGCACATTTATTACGAGACCACACACACATAAGTAAATAGCCTCAGTTACCTTAGTTAAGTGTTGAAATGCTGCCAAGATGGAAAAAGTAATCGAAAACCAACTCCAATTTAATGGGGGTTTTCTCGGGAATGAGAAACAAAGTGAGATCAGCATCGGAATTTATGGATTATTTGAGAAAAGAGTATGCAGCAACATCAAGACATGTAATAATTGAGCACATTGGGTGATAGCTGTCTATCGATGCTTATAGTGAACTGCGGAGCAAAATAAAAATAAAAAGAATCGTGAGAACACGGTACGCACCATATTAAGTGTAGCAACGCTTATTGAGTAATTTCAACTTACCAAATAACGTATTTCACAAACACATAATTATTGATTAAATGAGGAAAAAGATCAACGAGACCAATTTCAATGGTTGGCGGCCTATAGCCGGAGAAAAATTTGGTTCTCTTTATCAAACATATTTCCAAATGTGATCATTGCTAACTTCGAGCACATAGTTACGAGCCAATACCCCCTATGGTTCCATAAACATCGCGTTAGATTACAAATAAAGTTTAATAACTTAGAAAACATTCAAATAACAAAACCAACTAACAAAGAAGTTTACAATATCACTGAAGTTGTCTTGCCACTATTAGTTAGCAATACACTAGCCTTGGGTCCGAAGTTTGCAATAGATCCTCAGTTTTACAAAAGAACCATTTTAACTCTAATAAAAGAGGTAGAGAACTGTATCACGTCCATGCCCGACAACATCAACATGAACTGCACACAAGCAAAATGTGTGAATGCAATTACAAACCATCTGAGACATAAGCCTGATATATTAAAAATTAATACCTCAATAGATTTCAACTTTACAAAACGTTTTCTAAAACACAACAAATCACTTGTGGTGTGTAGATCGGACAAAGGAAATACAACGGTGTTAGTCACAGAAACTGAATACATCGACAAGATGTCTGAATTGTTACAGGATCCCGTCTCTTATCGCCTACTATCTGCGGATCCTACCGCTAAATTTTCCGGTCTAAACAATATCTTGGTCAAAAAACTGTTAGACGCAAAATACATTGATAAGGTCACGTATAAAAGATTTCTTAACAAAAATTGTCTACCGCCAAAACTCTATGGATTACCAAAAATCCATAAAGAAAACCGTCCCCTTAGGCCAATTGTCTCTTGAATAAGCTCACCCAACTACCAACTTTCAAAACACCTTAGTAACATTTTAGTTTCCCTAAAACATTACCAAGTTTTTAACATAAAGAATTCTAATGATGTCGTACAAATACTTAAAATCATCACTGCCGGATGACTATGTGCTTGTTTCTTTTGATGTCAAGTCTCTATTTACAAACATCCCAAAAAAACTTGTCATCGACATAACTAACCGAATCTGGGAGGATCAAATTAACTTAATCACCAACATTGACAAAACCCTCTTCATCGAATGCTTACAATTTTGCTTTGACTCAAGTTATTTTACCTTCAATCATAACTTTTATCTACAAATTGAAGGAACACCAATGGGAGCCTGTGTTAGTCCTAGGTTAGCTGCGATCATAATGGACGACCTACTAAAATTTGTCAAACAGAAGTTGCCGTTTGGCCTACCTTTTCTATTCGTTTATGTTGATGACACTCTCACTAGCATCCCGAAACACCAGATAACTACGGTGCTCAACACATTTAATAGCTACCATCCAAATCTACAATTTACCAGTGAAAGTGAAGATTCAAAAAACTTACTGCCTTTCCTTGACTTACACATAATTAGAAAAGATAACTTAATTAACATAGATTGTTATACAAAACTAAGTGCCACAAACATATGCATCAACTATAACTCGGCTCATCAATTTTCACAAAAAAAGAACATTATTAGTGAAAGAGTAAGAAAAATTGTACAGCACAGCCATGCAGATTTCCACCACACTAACCTGTTAAAGCTTAAGGACATCCTACGTGATAATGATTACCCAAGACCACTAATCAACATGTTGGTAAAACAATCCAGAGACAAGCATCTTCTCTCGTTTACTAATTGCAAACTGCAAATGCTCAGCAGTAAGTTGAAAAAGATTCTAGAAACAGATTCCATAAAGATAGTCACTTTCAACACCTTCACAACAAAAAGTTTGTTTACAAACCTAAAAGACAAAACGCTAATTGACCATAAGTCCAACGTGGTCTACAAAATAGACTGTACAGGTTGTGACGGTTGCTACATTGGGCAGACTTTGCAAAAACTTGGTAAAAGAATCAAACAGCATACATATGATTGCAAAAAACCGTTGAACTCACACGAGGGTAAAACAGCACTTTGTCATCACCATCACAACACAGGACATAATTTCAACTTCGATCGGGTTACTGTATTAGACCAAGAGAGCTCATTAAACAGAAGATTGGCTTCTGAAATGTTACACATTACTACTAATAAAAGCACCATCAATTTTCAAACAGACACCGATAACTTAAGCATTATATACACACATTTCCTTAATTCATGCTGATAAATTGTCCACCATTCTTTATTTGGTTGTCTTCGTAGTCCCTCTATATGATCTATCTGATCTCTGCTCAAATATAGTTGAAATGTCAACCATCATTTTGAATCGAATTTGAATTTAGGTAATTCATCTAACACAGTTGGCTACATTGCAACCTCAATACCAATCCAATCGTGGAATCGTAGAGCAAAGAAACCCGCCTTCCTACTTTGTTCTTACGGCGGTCGCCATTCATTGTTCGTTCATCTATCCAGCATGCCGACTCAATTGTCTGTTTGACGAAACACTCTAACTCTTCTAACTGAAACCATGTGGGTCTCCTGACAATTATTTTTCTCCGGCTATAGGCGGCCAACCATTGAAATTGATCTCGTTGATCTTTTTCCACATTTAATCAATAATTATGTGTTTGTGAAATACGTTATTTGGTAAGTTGAAATCACTCAATAAGCGTTGCTACAATTAATATGGTGCGTACCGTGTTCTCACGATTCTTTTTATTTTTATTTTGCTCCGCAGTTCACTATGAACATCGATAGACAGCTATCACCCAATGTGCTCAATTATTACATGTCTTGATGTTGCTGCATACTTTTTTCTCAAATAATCCATGAATTCCGATGCTGATCTCACTTTGTTTTTCATTCGCGAGAAAACCCCCATTAAATTGGAGTTGGTTTTCCATTACTTTTTCCATCTTGGCAGCATTTCAACACTTAACTAAGGTAACTGAGGCTAATTACTTGTGTGTGTGTGGTCTTGTTATAAATGTGCACTCCATAATAGAAGAGAGAATCATAATATCAACTAAATTATTGTTATCAATACATGTAGTATAACTGTTTGTGCTAATTTGTTCTCTGTAATCATTGCTAATCTGTATCTAATGTTCATTTAATTTCTTCTCTGTTTTTAATAGCTCTGATGATGACTGCGATGACAGTCGAAACGTTAGCGATTGTTAATAAATGAAATAATATTTATTCTATCTGCCAATGTCCCTTTGTCGTTTATATACAAACATCAAATTAAATTCAATGAGGTCATAAACAGAATTCAATAGAAAAATATTGATAATCTTATTAGGAATTTTTATTTAAAAAACCTTTTTGGGCTCTTTTGAGCTATTTTGTAAGAAAGTTATAAAAAGACAAGTTTACCAATGAATATTAAGCCTAAAAAGTTCTAAAATTTCAATTAGGAATACTTTGATGCATCAACTCGGCGGAACAATCGTGACAAAAATTCGAGTATGCAAATTTGCTCGCTCAATTTGTATAAACTCGCCCGAACGCTCACGTGCCAATGAAAATGTCCTTCACTTAGAGTGGTTTATTTTCACGAAAATAATTTCGGGATTAAAACAAGAGAGCAGGTACTAAAGTTCGATTATTTCCTTCAACCGGCTGCCAGGTATTGGTAGTTAAACTGGAACGGGCCATCTAAAATCAAGTCATTCCTAACTTTCCGGAAAATACGCAGATCTTTGTTATCTTTTCCGTTCTTAATGGGATGTAATTATAAGAAAATGGCTACATGTAGAAAATTGCAATTTGTTAATAGAGAAGAGGTTTTAAGTGGTGGCAGGAATTTGTTTTTAGAATACCATTTTGTAGGCATCCTGGGAATAACCTCCATGTTAAGGTGGCATCTTCCGAGAGTTTCCGGGAGTTTCCAGAAAGAGAAATAGGTTGAAATATCTCGACTTACTCGAGTGGACCACAAGACAAATTACGCAATCCCGCACACAAATTCAATACCACACGCATTACTCTTGCGCACCTCATTACACACTCTTGAAATTTCATGTTTTCACACCGTGGCAGACACGGTAGTAACCCTTTCCGATACTGAAAATACTTGATTGGTCTCTTTGTAGAAGAGATAAATACAGATTA
Organism: Drusilla canaliculata; assembly: GCA_027574885.2. NCBI lineage: Eukaryota > Metazoa > Arthropoda > Insecta > Coleoptera > Staphylinidae > Drusilla > Drusilla canaliculata. The sequence continues at coordinate 10,523 of JAODGA020069498.1, forward strand.
AGCTAATTTCATTATTTATTGTTTGCTTTGGTTTTATTCGGAAAATTCTTATTCCTATCCTGTTTGGCCAGATCTACCAAAAATCCTGTCTGTAGAGCCGGGTCGCCTAACTACCGCGATTCTCTTCACGTCCACCACGTGCGAGTGCATCGCCGAGGGCAACCCACAGCCGACGTATCAATGCCTGCAGCGCGTCACCTTCCAATCGCAATTCAGGAACGCGGCCGCGAGTCCAAGCTGCACTCTGCACATCGCAAACATCACCTACGATTTTCAAGGAGAGTGCGTGCGCAAAGTTACAAACATCATCAGCGGCATAGATAGAATCGTCCAAAGTGAGGCGATTGCTTTACAAGTTGTTGGTGTGATCATTAGACTTCCCCCACAGGATAGTGTTTTTTTTAACGCATCGACTGCTGTGGTCATTAGCGTATGTTGGGCCCTTGTTCAAATGGCACGAGTTATGAAGAACAATATTTGACAAGAAACACTTTTTTCTTTGACCGTAGCCGGGAGTCGAACTCTCGCATTGTAGTCATTGAACATACCAATATGCCACCGAGGTGGTCTACTAGATAATGTTGGTATAAAAATTGTATTTTTAGGTTCTCTACAAGTACTGCGGTATTCCGCTTCGCCAGAGACCTTCGTCGAAAAGGGAGACGACATCGAGATGTCGCTGGTGGTGTGCGCTGATCTTCGACTTAGAGTCGTTGCATGGGAGTGGTGTTCGTTGCGTCTGGAAGCCGGGTCTGAAATGGGTAAGCGGAAATTGAATTGTTGATAATATTTTTTACCCACATCTACATTGACGATAAATTAGGTTAAATTTGCTTGTATTAGCTTCTGTAAGTATTATACAAATAAGAAAAAACTAATTAAAAAGTTTTGTTCTGACGGCGTTAGGCGTAGTTGGGAGAATTTAGAACATTAATATATACGTAATATTATTAACATTTAATGCCTTAAGGCCTACTAAATAATAATTTGTTCCGTTTAACTAAATTTCTTGTTTCTTGTACATGTGGTATCATAACTTGCAAAAACACACGGCAAACACTGATTGAAACTTTAGGTTTTTAATTTTGTCTTGTTCAGGTCGATACAGTGTTGACGAAGTTGTACAAAATGAACGGGAAGATTGCTACCTTACAACGCTAAAAATCCGGGACGCCGGAGCAACCAATTCAAGAGCTTATTATTTGGCGGTAGAAAATGATCGCGGCACGGACCGACACGCTGTCAAACTTTATGTAAATAGTGAGTTGATTTAAGTGGTTTTTGTTGGTTTGTTGTACGCTGAAAAGATTTGTCTCGTCCGGCTCTTTTTACAACTTCACAAAACGCCTTCCCAAAAAAGGTCTGAATATGTTTCGTTGTAATGAAATAACAGCACGATTGTAGTTGTCACGTTTTGCTGCTACTGTTGCATGTCTGGGAAATGATTTTGAGAAAAGATCCGCTCAAGGGGATTTCGACAAGTTATGCGCATAAATATTTCTTCACTTCCGCGACAGTAAAAACAACAATTTGTGGATGGCGACGTTCACGGACAATTTCAAGAGTAATAAATTTTAATTATTCTAGCAAGACAAATAATTTTATATTTCTGCAAATGTTTTTCAACTTTTATGCAATTGCGTTTTTCCTGTAGGGCTTTTTTCTTTTTTTATACCGGATGGTAGGAAGGCCAAATTGAACAAAACTAGGAATATTGGCAAAAATCCGATTATCAGCAACTACTTGTTGTCGGTGTTTATCACTCATTTTTCTTCAAATTTTTCTTATTTTTACTCTCTTTCTTACACGTGTCCAAATCGGCATATTTCAGTTCTTTCTTCTTCTTTCGCGTTTGAGTACATAAAGTTTATTAATACGGATGTGGCTCGGAAAGTCCTCAAAAGCGGAAAAACTAAAACGACGTCTAAATTGTGAAGATCCGACACGATCGGAAGCAGCGTTCTCAGGAACCAGAGTTGGTGAAAAGTGCTGATGTTTGATATAAAGTAATCTTGTATCCCTCACGAAATGAATGGATGGAATCCTTTTCAGTCCGATAGCATCAAATCGAATATTCCTTGAAGAACGTCACACAATGACAACGTTGTCATCGTCGTCAAGCATGTCCAACCTGCTACATGCATGTCGGCGGGAGTACATTTTTATAGTGATCGTGCATTTTGTCCAAGTCCCAAAAACGTCCCGTGGAATTTCCCTCATAAAAGAAGAGTGTAATATTCTTTCTTGGCTCCACCAAAGTGGGAAACACGTTCAGCAAGCTTCTAATTCACTTCACAGCCGATGTTCGACATCTGAAAAATCGATCCGGGATAAATAATTCATTCCCATCTAAGACAAAGCAATTTGTATTGAAATAGGATTGATGTAATTGTTATTGTATTGAAATGCTACGTTTAGAATCCTCACAAAGCTGCTCAAGAAACAAAGCATTTTTGTTGTTTAATTAACGCATCGACTGCTGTGGGCATTAGCGTATGTTGGGCCCTTGTTCGAATGGCACGAGTTATGAAGAACAGCGCCCTGTTAATATTTGACAACAACCACATTTTTTCTTTGACCTGAGCTGGGAATCGAACTTTGGACCTCCCGCATTGTAGTCATTGAACATACCACTATGCCACCGAGGTGGTCTAACAAAGCATTTTAATATTATCATTAATTTATTTATTTTTTCTATTAGAACCGATGCAAATGAGCACAATGGTATTGCACTCAGGTGCGTCAATGGCCATTATGATCATATTAGTTTGTATGTTCATCTATGTGATCAAAGACAAGAAAAATTGTTTTGCAAGTGAGTACACCCTGCGTATGTCTACAGGACAAGACACATTCAAGCCGTCCGACCAGGAGAAGTAAACGTCTCTTTATAATCGTCTATCATAAATCAAAACCTTGAATGTTCACCCATTTTTTTCTACATCTTCCGGTTTGCATACACACTGTCAGCGTTTGGGAAATCAGTGTAAGGCTCATTCTCCACGAAAATGTGATGATTTCCTAATTGCTTTCTGCAATTTGTTTCCACCTCTATTTTAACCGCCATGGTTCCTCGTATTTATTACTTCCGTTGCGGCGATTGAAATTGCGGATGATTAATTCGAACTTGCGTCACGCAATATTCATTATCGTGAACCGCAAATTGTGTCCACGCCAATAAATTAACGTATAGTTGCCACCTTTGTGTATGCCACTGGCATTGCTACTTTTAGAAATTCCAGAATTTTGTGCGATTGTTTGAAGCGCAAGTGCTGAATGATATTGCAAACACACCGCTGTTCTCATTTAGCCAAGAAGAACTTAATTGGCTTTTAATGACGCGTTCAATTAACTAGCATTTGGATGCTATGGTTCTTCTTCTAAGATGGGTTCAAAAAACAAAGTTTTGTGGAAATTACAACGTTTTTGTAAAGGAAAGGAAAGCAAGACAACCAACTGATATTTATGTTTGAAACTTTCAGAATATGTTTTCAGATAGTTACCACATAACTCCTAAAAATTTGAGTATTATGTAGGAAATATTTTTCAAGAAATTTACACTTAAATTTGACTAACATATTGGGTTCGATTAGGTGAGAACAACGACGCGGTAGCAGGAAAACCAACTAATAATTAGGTTTGAAATTGTCATCAAGACATTGGCTTACACAGTGGCTCCCAGCAAAGTAGTTACGGCGCTGGTTTGTGACTAATAGTCATATTAACAACAATAGTTGTAATAAGAAACAGTGTGTCTTTCTTGTCTCGTAAATCAACTTTAAACAATTTCAGACCTATACCGTTAGAGGAGTATCCTGCTG
>JAODGA020069512.1:0-15732 GCA_027574885.2 Drusilla canaliculata
AAAAAAACTGTTTATTCAATTAAGCATTTCTAATTTCAACTAATGTACGCCACAAAATTAGAAAAAAAATATTTCTTTTTCTTTTAATCTACACAAACAATTTGATTATAATTTGCTATACTAATTTTCGATAATATTGTCTAAAGTTTGGTCTAGGTTCTTTTTTATTAGAGATAATTTGTAAAAGTTATGAATTTTTAACATTTAATAAATATGAGATATTTCTTCTAAGAACTGTAATTTTTATACATCTACAACACTAATTTATAGAATAATCTTTATTGTTGATAATCTACCTAAATAATTTGATTAGAATTTCTTCTACTTACTATTTAACCTTGTTTTGGTTTTTTATCTGAACTATTAACCAATTTATGCCACAAAATTAAATTAATAAGTTTGATTGGAATTTACTCTACATATCAATTATAAGATTATCAATAGTTTGAGCAAAGCTTGTTTTGATTGGGCATGATTAGTAAAAGTTATGAACGTTTAAACTTTATATGTCAATAATAAAAAAAAATAATTCTTTTGTATTGTCCAAGATTTGTAAAATTTATGAATATTTAAAGTAGGTATACATTTTTAATAAAAGTGAAGTTTTTATTCAAACAGCTATATTTTCAACAAATGTATGCCACGAAAAATCAAAAAACCATATGACTGAACTTTACAATTCTCATTATTTATAATATTATCCTAGGTTTGGGTGAGGCTTTTTCTAATTTGGACAGCATCTATACAAGTTATAAATGCTTAATATTTTAAATTCAATTAAATATGAGCGTTTTTCATTTAAACAGCAGGTATTTCTATATATAATAATATAACATTTATTGTTTACATTACATAGTTTATATTACCCATCTGAATAAGAAAATATTTTAATTTTATATTTTGTGCAATACTTTACTGGAAAAACTGCTTTTCTTTGTTTGATGGTATTAGTATGGCGTTACTATTAATAAAATTATCTGTATTCTGTACATACCTTGTTAATTTACATTGTAACAACTTTTCAATCTCTTCATTAAATAAATGATCTAAACAAAATCAATTTTGTTTATTCCAAGTTTATGTAACTGCGAACTGTTTCATCCCATAGCTGAATACCAAATGCGCGCATAAACACCACTGCGTCCTTATCGCGTTATCGGTGTCGACTTGGAAATGTTTAAAAATGCAGACAACCAATGACAACAAATGACAAAGTCGCCGTTGGATTTTTTCGGCAGGTAGCGACTAGATAGCTAGGAGCGCGCTAGCGCGCACTGGTGTGAAGTACATTTAATGGAGATAATCGCATCGCTGACGTTTGTTTGCTGATAATTTTCCAGTGGATTGTGTAAGGCGCAAACAAGACACTTTACAGCGCCTTCCACCTGTGGTTGCGCACACAAAATATGAACTTAATGATAATAACCATCGTAAAACGTGTTAAAGATATGTATTAAAGCATGTCTATAACATATTTATGAGGTTTATAGGAAGATTAGTTTAGGTTACGTTAGTTTATATTATGTTAAGTTAGGTTATTCTCAGATAGGACAAGGTTAGGTAAAGATTTGGTTATATTAGGTTAAGATTAGGCTAGGTTATGTTAGATTAGTTTAAATTTGGTTTGATTAGGTTCTGATTAGGTTAGTTATAGATTCAACTTGGATAAAGAAATCTAGATTATGTTAGGTTAGATCAGGTTAGATTATGTTAGTCATAGGTTAAATTGAATCAAGTAAGGTTACGTTTTGATATTTTAAATTTTAAATTTTTAAATTTTAAATTTAGTTAATTCCAAATAAGATTAGGTAAGGATAATATTAAGTGATATCACGTTAAGATTAGAGTAGATTAAGTTAGATTAGTTGATATTAGGTTTGGTTAGCTTAACATTAGGTTAGATGCAGATTAAATTGGCTTAAGTTAGGTTAGGTTTTATTATATTGGCAAACATCATATTGGCAAATATATAATTTCAAAAATATTTTGTGACACAAGATCGCCTAGCAATCTTATATCAAACAATCCTAGAAATATTCAATTATAAAAAATTGGCGTCACCGTTGGAAAAAATAGGTGTAGGTAGAAGTGATCGGTAATCATGCGTTATGGGGTCCGTACACGATCAGTAATACTGACAGTACCAATAATGATAGTACCTGCAACATTGCACATAACGTAATGGACGTAATGGAATTTCAATTTTTACACTCTACACGGTCATTGTTAATGTCAATTCTATAAAATATTGATATTATTACTGATCGTGTACGCACCCTTTTAGCAAATATAAGCGTTAACGATCTGAACGTCATCATCATCTGTTTAATATTTTGTAATTGGAGCCGTTTGTGTTGGCATAACAATAGATAAGAACCAAACGCACAATTTGCGCCACCCAGTCACCAGTGGCGTAGTGCGTAAAACGCGACTAACAGATGCGGCACTCAACGGAACTAAAAACCCCGTCCTGAACGTGTTAAATTTTGTTTCACTTAAATAAGATTAAGTTAGGGTAAAATTAAGTTATATTATGGTAAGATTAAACTAACTTAAATACGATTAGTTTATATAAAGTTAAGTTAACTTATGATTAATAGTAAATTTCTTTGGTTTATATGTTAGGTGAGAATAGCTTAAGGTTGGTTAGATTGATTAAGGTTAAAATTAGAATTGGTTACGCTCAGATTGAATTAGGTTAGCTTAGTTTAGAGTTAGTTAGGTTAAGATTAAGTTAGTTGTAGTTTAAACTGTATTACATTAGGTTAGCTTAAATAAGGTTAGGTTACGTTAGTACGCGATAGATCAGTTTAAGTTTAGTTGGGCTACTTAAAAATTAGGTAGAGTTTGTTTAGGTTCTGTTATATAAAAGTTGGTCAAGACTAGGTTAAGCTAAGTTAAAATTACTTTAGATTAGCATACATATATTAAATTGAGCAAAATTATAATTAGGTTAGTCGTCAATTAAATTAGATTAAATTTTCTCAACTTAGTTTTGGTTAAGAGACAGTATGGTTACGTGCAGATAAGGTTAGATTGGCTTAGATTAAGTTTTGTTAGGTTAAGATTAAGTTAGTAATGGGTTATATTTAGTTAGTTTAACTTAGGTTAATTTAAGTCAGTTAGATTGCACTTGAATAGTTTGAAATTAAATTAGAAATTTAAAAAAAAATGCAAGTTGGGTTTGGTTATGTTAAAGTTATGCTAACGAAATCTGGTATTGATTTGATAAGTAAATACATTTTTCTAAATTGTGCATCAAAAAATTAGATTAGGTTGTGTAAGGAATAGTTATATTTTTTGAGAATCTTATGCGACAGATTAAATGAAGGTCAAGTTTATCTAGTTTAAACTAGAGTAGGTTAGGTCTCAAGATAATACTCTTAATCTGAATTTACTTTAGTTTAAGCTGCATTACCTCTCAGTAATGCCAGCTTAGACCAATAATTACATACGTTGGATTAAGTTTATTTCAAATAGAATGTTTTAAATATTAATTGTAGTAAAAGAAATTATTTTTACATTGACTTGCCTTAAAATACATTGGGTTGTGTTAGGGTAGGTTTTACTATTTTAGCTAAAGGAATATATAGATATATTAGGTTAGTCGCAAATTAAAAATTCTGGAGTATTCAATCAGAGCTATCATAAGTTGACTTATAGTTATTTAAAAAAATATTTAAATAAAAGCCTGACCACCTCGGTGGCACAGTGGTACGTTCAATGACTCCAGTGCGAGAGGTCCCGATTTTGATTCCCGAATAGGTCAAAGAAAAAAGTGGTTCTTGTCAAATATTAACGGGGCGTTGTTCTTTAAAACATACGCTAATGACCACAGCAGTCGATGCGTTTCAAAAAAAAATTTAAAAAAATAAAATAAAAGCCAACATTATAAAATGTAGTAAAATATTTATTACATTTTTATAAAAAATTATTACAAATAAAATAACATAATTTAGCCTAAAACTATAAACAATAATGCTGTTTTGTTGGTTTGCCAAAAGTATCTAATCTACACACATACCTACTGGTCAATAAAATATTGCTCAATGAGTAAAAACTAATCTCTAATCAAATACTTTGGCACGGCGAATCTCAATTATTGCAAAATTTTGGCTTTACATTACGTGTACACTAACAGTCTCAATAGCAGTTGGATCAAACTTAATCGTTAACAATGTTGAGAGTTTTCTGCGCGCTTTTAACGCACAACTGAAAACTGAGATTACAATAATGGAGAAAATACATCCTGAGGACATTATCATCATGTCGTAAGTACAAGTTTCCAATTGTTAAATCCTATTAACAATAGTAAGCTTCTAGCATTTGCAAAAATCGAAATGATGCTAGTCGATTTTGTAATGATAGAAGTAGGCAACCAGTGGAAGAACATTTTTGGCTTCTCCTCAGTCTCCAAGATGTGACTTAGCTGTGATTTAGCTACATTTAAGTACCCATAGATGGTATTGTAGAGTTGGTTCATAAAGGCTGTACATGTGTGGAATGTCTACAGCTGCTGTGGGGGTGGTGAGCGGCAGGCTGCGGAGGCAGCAGCCGAGGTATGGATGGGTGTGGGTAGCGTGTGCTGCGAGGAAGTTGGCACCACCACCACGCATGCGAGGTCAGTCGGTGTGGATGTCTCCAGCGGGGACGGCAGCGATGATAGTTGGGAGAGGTTGCAGCTGTGCGCCTCCATTTGGATGGCGTCATCGTAAGCAGGTGGATTACCAGCAACAACTAAAAATGTCAAAAATTATTAATTTTAAATTGTATCTTTATTTCTCAGAATATTTGTTGTTTTTATGCCAAACTTTATTTGTCAATAACTATGTTGTAATAAGCAATATTTAATTTTTGCTAAGTTAACATTGGTTAAAATATCCTAGTATTACAAATATTTCTGCTTTTTCTTAAAAAACATAATCCACAATATTACTAATTTTATCGAAAAATATGACAAATACTATAAAATAAAATTGTATAAGTATTTTTATAAATTGCCAAATATTATTTTGTCTATAACAGAGATGTGATTCAAAATATTAAATTTTTATTTAATATTGGCGTCCCCATATTAATCAACTATGATACTAAACTTGCCTGGCTAACCCAAATAAGCATTTTTGGAAATACATTAAATTGCCACATGCCAATTTGTGCCCACTTCATACTGGTCAAAACCGCCTATATTTTATAAAATGCTTGCCTACACTTCTAAATATTACAATAAACTATAGTCTAATAAAAAAATAACTGACCTAGGAATTTACGTTTTCGATTGTGTCACATAGTCACACCGAAGCCAAGTTTCCGTCATGACCTTCGCAGGCATGTTACGCGCGAGCACGTTTATCACGTATGCAGAGAGTGTAATGCAAAACAATAAATATGCTAGATGAATTAATTATTTCCTCGAGAGGAAAAAAAACCCTCCGCAAGGTTGTGTGAAGCCATCAATAATACTACGACATTCGAGTGGATGCGAAACGCGAGTAAACAACTATCTAATTTGCAATTGGCAATTTATTTTTTAAGTTGAGATAAACAATTCTAATAACAATAAATGTGTATAACTGCGTTCGTTTGCAAGGCATTGAATTAACACAGACGTCATAGAGCTAACATAAAGTGGATAAATATTGTGAAATTACTACGGCTTAAAATAGCACAATCCAAACAACTATTTCTAATAATAACTCTATAATAAACGTTGATTTCAAAATTACGTTTATTGAAAAATATGATTAGATAATAGCTGGTTTCATATGTTTTTTTTTTCTATGACGCAGTTGTCTAGTTTTCCTAAATCAACAATTACAAAAACAAGTAACAGATAAACTAAATATACTATGTTTATATGTTTATATAGTTTATCTAGTATGTAACCTACGATAGTTAAGTATATATTTATTAATCAATATAAATAGTTATAGCTAGTCAGTAAATGATGCAATAATGCCTATTTAGATTTAAAATTCTTCACCCAACAAATTGAAATGAAACTAAGCAAAGTTATGTTTCGTGGAATCTTAATGACATATTTTAACTGAATCTAACTTAATCTATTCTAATTTAAACTAACCTGAGCCAACCTAATTTAACCTAATATTACCTAGTCTAACCTATACCTACCATAATTTAATATAACCTAATATAATCTAATATAACCCAATATAACGTAATATAACCTAATATAACACAATATAACCTAATATAACCTAATATAACCTGAAAAACAAATTAATAAACAATATGATAATGTCTAATGATTCAATAGTGCCCGCTAAAAGTTCTTCGCCCAATTCGTCCGAACAAAACAACTAAAGCAGAGTTGCAAATCTCCATGACATAATTTAATCTAACTTAACCTATCCTAACTTAAACAAAATTTAAACTAATTTAAACACAACCTAAACTAACCCAACCCTAGTAATAAAATTCCAACTCAACATCTGTCATAATATAACCTATTGCGTTGGTGTACAAACACAACCACTCTCTTGTTTTTGGCGTTTTTAACTTTAAAACAGTTCGATATTAATAAATATATACATAATAATTACCTAAGTCGTATGGCGGTGGCATACCACCAACTTTGTTGTAATCTGGAGGAAGTTCCCTCAATTCAGCCTGGCGACTCACAGTATTCAACTCCTGGCCACCTAAAACAATAAAAAAAAACATGAGAATTGAACACATACAACTTTATTAGGTTGATTTGATTTGATATGACGTAAACTACAATTCATCAATGTTTTTCCACTGTAAGTATCACGACTTATCGCCGTAAACATATATTACATGTCTGTCTGTTGCCTTCAGATTGATAAGGCCAACTTACACACATACACACAAATGCAAAATAGAACTTACGAAATATACATTATGTAATCTACAATAAATTATGTTGTATCAATTTTTATCACTGGGAACAAAAAACAATTGAGAAACACTTAAACAAGTCTACAAACAATTTTCTATTAAGTTGAATATTAAACAAGTGATAATTATATGTAATTACAAAACAAACAAAATTAATTATATACATATATACATTCAATTTTAATACTTTCAATTCCAATAACAAATATAATATATTTTATAACTTTACAATTTCTTTTTATTTCTCTGCGTTTTAATAGTTTTTAAAGTATTTATTCATATTTCACACTTAATATTGATTAAAATATGCAATTTTAGAAATACTTATTGTCTCCTGTTACTCAAAAATTAAAAATATGATATTTTCACAATTTTGTTAGATTTATTTACCAAAAAATATAACCCTCCGCTGATGAAACTGCAGAAGCGCACGCTCAGCATCACCACGTGCTATCTCCTGCCTTTTAATGCGCACTTGCGCACCGTAGTAACAATAAAATAGTCCGAAGAAAAACAGCCCGAAGAGCACCACGGACAGCACAAAGTCGCCGTCCATTATCTCAGCAAATAAGCCACATACTGATAAGCTCGTAGACGCGATCGAACATTGAATGCTTTTATAAGCTTGTTTAAATGTCGACGCGCGAACTTTTCAAAATTCTGCACCGTATCTAGCGACGGCAAACCTTGCCACACACTGAGCCGCAACTTACTGAGCACATTCTGCCACTCGTGAGTCTGTCCTGCGCTGTGAGCGCGCTAAGTAATCGAAAGCGCATCCAAGCAAACACGATCACGTGAACACACTCACTTGCGTTTACCGTGCGGCAGTCAATTGAAAATTGCGGAAAAATGACATTTAATATGCAAATGCGGAAGCCACCTGTTTACCGCCGCGCATAATTTATTTAGTCTAATGTATGTTATGCGCCATTTTGGTTGGTCCACCGCCGTGAATGTTTACAGCTTTATTTATAACTTTGTGAGATGCATACACAAATGGGTGTCAAGTCGTACATTTACGATTTCATTGCCACCGGTGTTATATATTTACTTAAGTAAATTTATTCTCGGTTAAGTGCCGCGTATTTTATTGTCGTAATTTATTGCTGTATCCCGATTTGGTGGTAATATGCGTATTGTTTGAGCTTCAGGGTCAATATTTGTGATATTATTAGGTTTGTGATGATTTATTTTTACAAACAAAGTAAGATTAAAACAGAAATGTGTGAATAAATAGCCGTGTGGTAAACATGTTATTTTTGAAAGTGTTAATTTGGTCCCAATAAGAACATAACAAAGTTTTTGGTTTTTGTCAAACTAAACATACAACATTTATGCTTGAAAGATACGACGTAGAAATATTTATGACTTGTTTACTCTCTTATTAGATTTAATTATATACATTAATTTATGTTTTAAAATTATGTTTGATTGACTCTCAATAAATAAGTTGATATCAAATTTCTGTATTAATTATCAAAAAGAATTTTTAAATATCCGTAATGGTTTTCTAGTTATTACACATTAAAAATTCATTATTTTTACATACAAATAGTGATGCATGTATGTGACTCTGAGCTTATAGACACGTGCTGCGTTGTTGACACGTGCACGGGCTGTTTACAAATTTGTTTATATCTCAAACACTATGATAGCTAACTGAGTTCTGTTCATAGTTTTATACTAGATAAAATATTCTCTTTCAGACTGTATCACAGTAGTTTAAATTTTGAACCAATTCGTTTTGAATGTGTTTTTATTGTTCATAAGCTTGTTTACTTAGCTCTTAGCTTAAACACAAATAATTTATTAGCTCAATTTAGAAAATGTATACTGAAAGTTAATGGCGCATTTTGTGAGTGCCATAGTAAAATAACTTTATTGGAAATGTAAAATACGTAAAATATGCTAGAGACGTAAGAAAAGTTAAAAACAAAGATATAAATCATAATTCTGATTAGACTTATTTATTGACTTAAATTGCAAACAACATATATTTACGAGAGTAAAGTATGTGGTAAATTAATGTTATTCGGGTATAATAAAAGTAGTTTAAAGTAGTAGTTGAAGTAGTATAAATGTGTTAAAACGTAGTAAAATATAAATAAGTTGCATGTTTATACTAAATGATGTTTAGTTTTTATAAAGTCTAGACAAATATAATACAAGAAACCGGAGTATATAAATTCATCGCAGGTAAATCTACCCATGTAAACTCACCACAAAAAACGATCACCGCAATGAAATTTACCTCTTTGAAAATGAAATGAATTGATTTACACACAAAAATGTTTCAGTATAGACAAGTGTAAGATATTAAATACAAACTCTACCATAATATAGTTTTTATTACTTTGAATTAAAGAGCAGCGGCCTGCAACGTTGGTTGCTTCGGTTTTCGTAAGATCACCGAAGCAGTGTTGGCCATGGCTAGTTAATGTTAGTTAATTAAGTGCTAGTTAATTATAGTGGCTAGTGGATGGGAGACCGTTTAGTGAACGCCGCGGACCGCTGAACCGGCACCCAAATCCAGAATATGGAGGAAGGTTGGGCGATCAGCTTGAAACTATCCCCGTAAAATATAGGGTGCACTTAGCACGTAACGAGACTGGTCGGGCAGGTAAATGTTACAAAATTTAAGCATATTAAAATTTAATATTAAAATAAATTTAAAATTATTACAAGAATATAAATATCTTAAAAATGTATCAGGTTTTTTTACCTGAAATAACGATAAGCCTGTTACTTGATAAAATGTTGACGTTTAGAAATTTGAATTTTATCTGTTATTTCAACACACTGTTTCCTTAAAAGTTTTTCAAATAATTACACTCTATATATTTAGCAATTTCCTATTTTCCTTACAGGATATATATCCACCACCGTAAATTTACCGCAAGAAAACTCACCGCGGTAAATTCACCACAAGAAAACTCTCCGCGGCAAATTTAAAATTATCAATTAATAGTATTATTTTAAATAATATTACATTATTTTTATTGATATTATATTGAATACATTACTCACATATTTACACAAACTACACTACATACAACTATACACACACACGAAACAATGTAAACCGCCGAATAAACAGCAATTTATATATCATTGTAAACTAAGATAACTTACATCTTTCACAGCCATCCGAATAACTCTTCCGACAACAACAATGCCGACTCAACCAATCGAAATTATACGCGACTAGCATGTAGACAAAACCAACGACGAGAATCGTCACCACCGAGCCGATAAACGAGAACATTAACATATCGGTCTTGACTTGCATTGGCACGGCACACGCAACGAGACACACACACGTCGATGAAAAATTCGGAAAATTCGCCGACGCGAATTCAGCGCACTACACCGTCGCTCTGGGTTTGTGGGATCTGATGAACATAAGCCTAGCCATCGACAATTCTCCTCTTTATACGTTGCTCAACGAGCACGTCAATGATAATGTACTTGATAAGGCGATACCGATCGATACGCGCACAAGTATCAACAACCTAGACTACCTGGCAATACGCCTAATTACAGGCTAATCAATCAATTAATCTATCAACGTTGGCTTTCAACATCTCAAAACGCTACAAGGACCAAGGCTTTTCGTATGAGCTTCTTAAGATATTAGTAGTGATTTAATTAAATTGATAATACCTTAATCATTCTTTAATTAGTTAGGCGTTAATTAATAAAAAATTGCAAGGGAATCATGTAGATACTTGTCAAATTATAATCAAAATCACGCTAAAATAACTATCAGACGGTTTTTTGGCAGTTGGTAACAAACGCATAAACAACATGTGTTTTTCGAGGTACCACTACTCAACAATCACGAAGTGTTTACACGAGTAGATATACTCCTATTACTCTCGAGTGTACAGCCCACTCGAGCTTCTAGCTCCAGCTACAAACTCGAGCTAATTAACTATCACCTGACAACGGACGTGTAATGATTTCGGAGCAAAATGCAAAATATGACCGTGCACAATTTTTTACTTTTTAGGTCGCTGTGGTGATATTTTTTTGCAAATTCACATGACAAAAATAGCTGAGAAGCTTATCATCAAAATTATATTACAAGTGTACGAACAAATATAGCTGACTATAGTCGGCTAGACTATAGGTAACCTTTGATTTTATATGGTGTTATTATACATGTGGGTGTAATCTCCTTGCGAGAGTTGATGAGTAATGAAGTAATATGGTGATATAGTTGATATGTTGTGGTTTACTAGGTTGTTGACAGTTGAACTTGAACTTGCACCAAACTTATGTCGCTTTATGTCATTTAAAACTAATATCTTCTTACAAATTATGAATAATTAAAATGTAATATATTAGTAACAATGGTGCTATTCCGACAGTTTGTAGTACTATATTTGTCACTTGAGTAAAGCTCCTCGGGAAGCCCGCAGCACTACAAAGTAACTGATTTGATATACTTGAGTAAAATTAGAGCTTTCTTAACAGACTGTAGCTCTACATAAAAACGGAGTCAACAAACTTGACTAAAAATTTGTCGGAAGAGCTCATTTCTTTCTTAAATACGTGCAAAAAAATCCTATGAAGAGCTTCAGATTGTCAAATAAAATTAATTTTAGTCAAATGTGTCGGAGACGCTACTGTGTAAGGCTATAAGCTGTTGGAACAGCTGCATTGTTCTAATAAAAAGTTGAATGAGTTTCTAAATAGTGCTCCAGACTATCAGAAGAGCTTTTCTTTTTACTTAAATACGTCAAACAGTTTCTATATAGTGCCACAGTTGTCGGAAGATTTTCTTTTTAGTCAAGTCTATCGGATCAAGTTCTATTTTTACCAAAGTGTCGGATGAGTGTTTTGGAAGTGCTACAGATTGTCGGAGGAGCTCTTTTGGTACTAAAATATTAATGATCTGCTATAAAGCACTATATAGCAGATCATTAATATTTTAGTACCAAGCTGTCCAAAAAGCTCCTTGCTTGTCGGATAAATTCATATATATTGTGCTTCAGCACTAACTCTTTCGCAAATCTCTTCTTCTGTAGATTCTAATTTTGTTAAGAATGAGAACATGTTTGTAGCAGCCTTGCTCGCTTGCACAATTCATTCTTTCAGTGCAGAATTTACGTATGAGCTGTACAGACTGCAGCCTGGGTTTTATAAAACACGAAATTTTGATCAAAAAATTGTCCGTCTAAACGTATAATTTTAATTTTTTTCAATGGATTGAAAAATCAGATTAAAACAAAAAACATATGGAAACATAGAGAATTTAGTTTTCTATAAGGTCACATTTTTTCCCGACCTTTTTAACGAAGTTTTAAAATTTCGACATTTGTCTCGGTGTCGAGGTTTGTTTGGCCTCCGTTCGCTCGCATGTCTGCTTTTAGAATCGAGACCTTCAATTATATTTAGCGCTAACAATTTACTGATAAAGGGCTCCTTATTTTAACTAGCCTAGGGACTCATCTCGTCTATACCCGGTCCTGGATGCAGCTTGTGTAGCATTTACGTAAATCTTGCACTGCTTTTGTAGCGCTACAAGTTGTCAGAGGAGTTCCTGGTCTGAGTCAAATGTGTCGGATCAGCTTCTATGTAAGACTAAAGGTTATTTGATGAACTCTCTTTTTTGAAAGTATCGAATGAGCTTATATATAGTGCTTCACGCTGTCGGAGGAGCGTCTTTTTTACTTAATTACGTCAAGGCCTCCGGAGTGGCTCAGAGTGGTAGACGTATGGCTACCACTCCTGGGTTCAAACCCCCAGAGTTGTGGATCTCCGGCTCTCCACACACGTCGCTATGTACGTCGTAGCGACGGGGAAAACAACAAAAAGGCATAACGCACAATAGGCCTTTGAGGCCGCAGTAACCCTCAAATAGAGGTTGCCGGAAAAGAAAAGACTAAAGGTTGTTTGATGAGCTCTCTTTTTTTGAAAGTATCGAATGAGCTTATATATAGTGCTTCACGCTGTCGGAAGAGCTCCTTTTTTACTTAATTACGTCAAGACCGCCCTTTTTTAGTGCTACAGATTGTTGGAAGTGAAACATGAAATAATAACACTTTTACCATTACAAATGTGAGTACATATTACTATATACTACGGAATATCCCTCATGTTTAAAAATGTATATTCCAGGCTGTAGTTACATACGTAAATATCAAGACCAGACCCCATTATTCAATACCTGACATCTGAGACTAACATAACACATAACATTTTGTTGTGTTCCAACATAAATAAGCCGTAGGGGATTACCCCTTATAATCTATCCACAACTCACCTACATTATAATGTTGCGACCTACATAGTAACTAACTTTATTCCTACAATAAAACTATGCCTGCTATTAACATTAAAAACCTAGAACGAATGGGCAAATATATTCACATTAAGAGATGACTAATATAACAATAGTAAGCTTACTATATTAGTTTCTAACATTTTTGTTTTTGGGTATTCCAATTACAAAAGTTTCTGAAATGCGTGCATAGATAACGAACTAGTTATGACAATAACATATGACTACCATATCACAAAATTTAATGAATTACAAAATATGCATACATACCATACCACATACCACAAAATTGGATTCCATAAAAACCTTAGAATAGATATAACAAGCAGAAATATATACGTAATTAGTAATAAATTATCTAATTTTATTCAAATATTATTGAATATAAAAGTTTTATTTTTCATAGTAAATATTGACAAAATAAGTTAAAGAAAAAATAATTCAAATAAATAATTATATACAATAGAAAGACATGTCTATAAGACATGTCATAACTAAAGAAGATGTACACTCATTTTTATGATTCTGCTTTATGACGATTTAAAAAATTATTTTATAAACTTTATAAAATAACTTGCATTAACTATAATATAAATATAATAATAATAAATATATAAATAATTATAAGAAAATATAAACATATATATTCTATAAAATTAATAATCATAATCTAAATAAATTTACCTGTTGGATATGATAATATCGCTCTCGAATGTATCATATGATGACAAAAGAAGCACGAACGCAGCCAGAGGAAAAAGATAACAAATCCGAACGTAAACCACGTGAAGATTAGGTAATTATCAACAGTGTTCATGTTTAAGCTTTCAAAAGTTCTTGCAATATGAGGTATATCACTTTACCGACTCACCCAAATTGAACTACGAGTAGCGCAAACTGAAACTAGTACAATACTAACGGAACAAGCGCGAAATATTCGCGTATTACCGTGTTATCAGCAATGCCGGCGGACTGCGATGTTGGAAAAAACGAATGCGACGAGTGCGCACTCAACAATGGTAGGAAACGAAAACAAGCAAATTCGTTTTCATTACCAACGCCGTGGAAAAGCACTTGCGTTATCAGTGAAAACAAAACATGAAAAACGTCATTATAGCGGTAACTCCAGCAAAATACACAGAAAAGTCGAATTCAAGATGGCGAAAGTTCTGCTGAAAGCCATTTCTTTAATGTACTGCAAATATTTCCACAAAATATGTATACTTATGAATTTCTATACACGTGTATCATTTGATAAGACAGAAGAAATTTACAATGCAGATTAGCCAACTCAAACAATTGATAAGAATTGATAAAAATGCTAGTTACATATTTAAATTTAAAGTAGTACAGTAGGCAACCCAACATAAAATAATATTATTCAAGAGAAATGCAATTATTATAATTATTATTAGTTATAATTATATGAAAAATTAATGTGTTCTTAATTTAGAGCTTAATTTAGTTGGTTTTGTGCTTGTTTTGGAATTATTTCTTGGGAAATTTTGCGCAAATTAAGTTAGTCAATATTTTTTACACTATTGAGTCATATTTAGATTATTATGATGATACGATGGCGAATAGTATAATTATAAAAACATGATTCAGTGATTTGTTTTAAAATAATAAAAAATACACTAAATAAACTTAGAAAATCAAATTAAAAATGGCGAAAGTTTGTCTGCAAGTTACTTTTATATTACTATGTAAATATCCTGACAACATTTATTTGCAAAGCAATGTACACAAGTATATAAAACTAAATTTATTTAAACATTTAATAGGTGTTTACTGGTTAACTTTTATATTGATAAAAATTGATTATAAAAGTAATTATTCAATATTAAAGTAATATAGTAGGTAACCCAATATATAAATAAATATTATTACAGAGAATTATAAATAATCGTTTTGTTTATTTATAATTACATTTATGTTTATTTTAGAATCACTTTGTTAGAATTTTGTTGAAACCACATCGATAATAAAAATATAGATAGTAAATGTAGAAAATTAAATCCAAAATGGCTCTTGCTTGTTTAAAAGCTTTGTTTTAATTACTACACAAATATTTTGATCAAATTTGTTGGTGGAACTGTTCAAATATACCTTGTTGTAAAGCTAAACCTATTCAAACAATTGATAAAAATTGATAAACGTTCAGTAGTTCATTTTCGGGGTATTATGATATGCAACCCAATATACCTCAAAACAGGAGAATTACGTATATACGTTACCGCCAAATCGTGTAGTTTGTTATTTCGTAACTAGGTATTTCATGAAATGTTAATTTGTAGGAATTGAATTATAGAGTACATTATCATGTATATATATAGAAAAAGCTAAATATGTTTAAATGATTGTAATTTGTAGCGTTTTTTTAACGCATCGACTGCTATGGTCATTAGTCTCGTTTATATTTTGACAAGTACTACTTTTGATGAAAATCACTGCTCCCGCACCCACAACTAGAGTAACAACTCGCGATGTACATTTCGGAAGCCAAGCTCCCATCTTCTGGCGATTAAACTCAGAAAGTAAAGAAAAATACTAAATGA
>JAODGA020069619.1:0-16267 GCA_027574885.2 Drusilla canaliculata
AATAATATTAGTATACTTACTCATAGTTTATTTCATATTAATGTGTTCACACAATATAGTGTATAAAATCTGACACAAATATATTTGTTATCTATTGAAGCTTGAATGGGAGTATCGGACTTTAAACATAACCTAAAAATGTGAATATCACCGTCGTGATGATAGCGATGATAGAAAGCGTATATATTTGTGTTAGTTCCAAGTTATAAAAATTATTGTCCAGCACACCCATTCTATTTGAAATGGAAAAAGATACACAGCAAGCAAATACCCAACACGACCTATATCTTCAAGAAATTGAAGGTATTGATGATTATTGGGGACCTACTTTTAGGTGTGTACTTTTATTTAATTTCTGTAACAACCTACTGAATTAAGTCTAAAATGTTTGAACATTTCTGTTTTTAGAGCAATTTATGACAGTGATGAGCATGTTACATTTGGTCAAAAACTAGAAGAACGAATCAAGCATCATGATAAGGATATTGAGAGATTGTGCAATGTTTACTACCAAGGATTTATTGAGTCTGTCAGGGAGTTGTTGGAAGTTAGATCACAGGCTAAAACACTCAATGTGAGTATAATATTTTCAAGTGTATATAGCAGAAATTACCATAGTAAGTTCAGTAACATAAACACACTAGTGGGATTGATATAATGAGGTTTTGATTTAATAAATTAGATGTCTTCATGGTGGATTGAGTGTTTGGTGAAAATATCTATAGTGATACAATTTTGATTATTCATGCTCTTCTGTTGCAAAGGATATTTTATAATGGTTAATTTATTTGTCAGATTGAATCTTATTTAAGTGGTTTAAGTTCACAATCAGCTGATCTGGCAGAAAATAATTTTAATAGATTGATTTCTTTCTAATGATAATATAGTTTCTTTCCTTGTCTTAAAATATATAATGCAATATCAGGTATTTGTAGTTTTCTTGTTTCTTTCTGATTGCTATCTATCTTACACAAATCAAAACAAATTCTTCACCATGTTTACAGTGTATTTTATATATCATTTATGTCATAGATATGTTGACAACAAAAGCAAATATTATTTACTTTGTAATGTTCTTATTTTAGTTCAGCAAGAAAACAACTGTATATGTTTTGTTCAATATTAGGATAGCAATATGCTATCACTTTGCTCTATCAATCTCTGACAAATAACCATCAAGTCATCAAAATTGAAATAAGGCAGTAGTACCATTTTAAAATGCCAGATAACATTATTTCACAGATATAGGTCCAAGAAGAAAAGGGTTTTCAACTTTTTACCGTTCTTTTATATTATTTTATTCACAAAATCATTATAAATTGTGTGTATTTTTTCTTTCTTTTTTTTTTCAATTTTTTTTCCATTTGTTCAATTTTTTTCTTTTTCACAATACCAAAGAAAAATTATAGTTCGATTATTATGAAAATTTAAGAAAGTAAGGCAATCAAAAAATTAGTATTAAACGGTAAATGTTACAAAAACAACTTGTTTAGGTCTTTTCTATCCATTTAGGAATAAAAATGAAAATAGTAAAAATATCAAAAGGACACTGATTGTTAATCAACAAAGTGGTTGAGGCATGCAATCTTTTTGTCACATGTGAACAATACAATGATGAATCATTTAAGCAAAAGCTATTATAGTTACAGCATATAAAAATGGAACATAGGCAACCTGTTGTTTATACTAAACGTCCAAAAATAGCTTTGTGGAGCCTCTTAACATAAACTAAACTGTGCTGCTTTTTTAAGTTTGAACACAGGCAGCTTCACATGTTCATACATGGCAATGTTTGCAGGTAAAAAACACAAGTCATTTTTGATATGTAATTTTGTAAAAATACGACTTTTCTGACTAATTATTACATAAAATCCTTTGTATTTAAGAATTTTGTATTGATTATATGGTTTCAAATTTAAAAATACATTTCAAAATTTATTAAACAGCAGATTTTGAGACATTTATTGGTCAGCTCAATCCCCAGATCTTTCTTGTAATGATTTTTTTTATTGGGGATACCTAGAATACAAAATTTTATAGTGCACCAAAAACCATTTATAAATGACATAATAAAATTATCATGGAATGCATAGAATTGCTTCAAAGCATAAAAAAAACACTTTAAACCTATGCTCTAAGCATAATTGACATAAAATAATCTTGCATTAATTAGCATTTTGGTAGATGAGGCTTTAAACATGATGAATAACACTTTAATTAACAATTTGTATAACTTTAGCAAAGTTACAGATTTTGTATCTCCAACTCATTTATGTTTAGAACAAAACTACTTTGAGTTTAATGGTGAATATTATTCACAAACTAAAGGGGTAGCAATGGGTAATTTTCTTTCACTTTTTATTGCAGATTTATTTATGAGTCATTTTGAATCCACATTAGAATTGATAGGGTATTTTAATTTGGCATATATACATAAAGACTTTTTGCAATATTTGACACCAACAAATCTTTGGTAGATGATTTCTTGTATAAACTCAACAATAGGTATCCATCCATCAAATTTACAGTCGAAACTGAAAACAAATGTGGGCTCTCTTGCTTAGATACATTAGTCATCAGAAATAAAGCAAATATTGAATTTGATATCTACAGAAAATTCACCAACACCGAATCATATATTCCCGCGGACTCTCACCTTCCTAAAAGCCACATATTAGCATTTTTCAATTTTTTCGTTCTTGGACTTTTAACTTTTTCTTTAAACAAAGATAGATTTGAGAGGGAACTCAAACATATAGAGAACATAGCCATAAAATATAGTTACGATAGACTTCTCACACATAAACTTCAGAATAAGATGAGAAAGATTTTAAATCCGAAATCTAGTCATACCCTTCAATAGGTGTCCCTTAAAAGGTTTAACTAGAATAGCTAAGCAGGCGGATTTGAAAGTAGCTTATAGAAGTAGGAATTCTTTAAAAAAACATATTAGGTAATGCTAAAGAAAGAACTAAAAATCAAGATAAATCAGGAATATATGAAATCAATTGCGGTAGTTGTAACAAGAAATACATAGGGCACACAAAACGTTGATATCAATTTCAACTAGATTTAAAGAACACATCGTGCACTATAGGTTTAAACGCTTTGAGAAATCGGTTGTCGCACAGCATATTAACCGTTTAAGTACGGCGCAGCGTAACGTAATCGTGCGTTTTCGTATTTTCGGTACAAATCAAGTTCAGTGCTTCTTGGATTTTTGGTACAGAACAAGGCCTCCGCGTTTTTGGAATACATGTACCGAAATGCTTCAGCACTCAAACGGATAAAGACACCGGACACTTCATTACTTGAGATAATTTAAAATTGATAAAACAGGTCAATCACCACAGGGATCTTATCGCGTTTGAAAACATGCACTTGCATTTAGGTAAATCAGCATTAGTGAATTTTGCGCCGCGCAATGGTAACCCGCTAGCAATCTTGTTTTTGTTACTTAAATAAGATTTGGGATGCAATTGTGTAAATAAAGTTTATTAGTTAATTTTCTTTAGTTTCTGAGTTTAATCGCCAGAAAATGGAAGCTTGCCTTGCAAAATGTACATCTCGAGTTATTACTCTAGTTGTGGGTGCGGGAGCAGTAGTGATTTTTATTATAATTTATCCCCATAGTGCAGTATTTGCGTTATTATCTTGGTTGTCTCTCATTTTTATTCATTTATTTCTATACGTTACAATGGGGCATAACATTTGCGATATGTATGACGGGTCCTTGCTTTGTAGGCAATCAACAATACATACATTGTTTATCTCGTGTTTTTAACATGCGAACATATCATGGGTATGATGGGTAATGTAGTAACCCACAAAGGTTACACTAGGTACACTTGATAGAAGTAAGCGTTTTTCCCAGACCATACTTCAGTACTGGGTTTACCAGGAATATGCAATGTATGCGAAGAATGCGAGGAACCAAATACGAGTAAGCGCGCGCGCGGCTGAACGGTTAGAAAGCCGAGCACTACAATGTTTATTTGTTTGTAGAGGCAAGAAAAAAAAACGAAGCACAGCAGCATATCTGTAAATATAAAGTAACATACGATACGATAACACATCTAGTTATTTGTAGGAAAATTTAAAAAATGTATAGTATAAAACGTATCTCAATTATTAACAAAAACAAGAAAAATGATTAATTATAATTTTATTAAATTTTACTAAAAATTTTATTAAAATTTTACTTTACATTTACATTAAAATATTTATATAATAACGTTTTCCGAATATAATTAGGTAATAACTGGACGCAACCATACGCTTACAATACAAATACTGCGTGTTTTACGTAAACAGTTCGTACACAGCTCTGATGATGACGAATACCTCTACAACACGTGCATGAGCTCCACTCAGCGTGTTGAGTGTGTCTGTTGACTGCTTATGTTATTGTCTTGGTTGTAATTAAGTGTCAGTACGTTTAGACAGCATTCAAACCAATGCAGTCTCGAAAAACCTTGAACATAGCACATAGATTTTTCACTCTCCATTCTCGCACCGCCGCCTAAGAAGTCTTACTTCATAAACTATTAAGTTTAAATTTAGTTAATTTTGTTTTGTGAGCTAGACATTTTAGACTAATTTGACTTTTTTACTTCAATTTCAGTCGGAAGTGTTAACACTAGACAAACAACTACAAGTATCTGCTGAAGGTATTTCAAAGTCTGGAAGTGAATTACTACAAGCTCGAAAAGTACAGAGTAATATTGCTACAGTTATAGCACAATTAAATTTGTGCCTCCCTGTTTTAACAACTTACTCAAAATTAAAGAAGCAGATTGCCGAAAAGAGGTATAAATGGATATAATTATACATATTCATAGCATGTATATTGATTTTTTAATTATAGATATTATCCTGCTTTAAAAACATTGGAAGAACTTGAGCATACACACTTACCTCATGCTGCATCTTATAGATTTTCATTACAACTGATAGAAAGCATTCCAAAGTAAGTTTTTTTAAGTTATAAATTTTTACTTATTATCTTTTCTATTTTTGTTCAGAATTAGAGAAAGTATTGAAAAAGCTTCAATGTCTGATCTTAAAGACTTTCTGGAAAATATCAGACGTTTTTCACCGAAAATTGGAGAAGTCGCAATGCGTCATGTATGTTTATTACTTTCAATTGCTTAAACATATTCATATGGATGGCTTATTTGATTTTTATAGACAAATGAACAGTTGGCTAATGATCCAACACTAGTAGGCAGGAAGAAGAAGCGTGTAGCTCCGCAACCAAATGAGGCAATGTCGTCGAGTCAATATGAGGAAGAGCTGAGTGCCCAAGAGATGATTGATTTCTCACCAATTTACCGCTGCCTGCATATTTCGACCGTGCTGGGTTCTCGGGCGACTTTTGAGACTTATTATCGCGCTGAGCGAACGAAGCAAGCCAGATTGGTGTTACAACCACCGGCAAATATGCACGAATCTGTTGACAGTTACCGGCAGTACATTTATGCTGTACTAGGTTTCTTTATTCTTGAAGACCATGTGCTAAACACTGGAAATGGATTGATTACCCGAGCATTTCTTGATGATATGTGGACGATGGCGTTAACTAAAATTGTTACTGCTCTGCAAACGAATTCGGTGAGTTTTTTAGTTTTTATAATAATTAACATGGTTTTTGGTGCTTAAACTTTTGACAAACAGAAGGAATCCTATCGGATTTTTATGCAACCATCAAATAACTTCGTAATTTTTGATAATTTCTGACAAGTGCAATAATGACGCCTTCTTTTTGAAGACTAACTTTATTTACATAAGCATGTGACTATACTCACTATACTATCTCGGGTCAACAACCCAAAGAGAACTCTCACCACCTTCTACTTGAATCTACTTGAACACCTCAAAATAGATTACATCTGGTGTGTTGGCAATGTGTTGATACCGTGTTGATACCATATATCACCCTCGCTGCACTTTCCGTTTGGGTCATTTAGAATTCTTATTATAAAACAAAACGTTATTTAAAAAAATATTGTAGATTCAAATATAGACAACTTCACATCATGTATACAGCGTTTAAACTTAGAATGGGGCGTATACGCCTCACGCGGCCTGAGAGTCATATTTTTACTGTCTTATATCAACTCTGCCAAACAGGAGTAATTGTATCTGTTTTGCAGTAGTCGTGGTTTTTAATTATCATGAATTATTTTGTGGTGATGCGCGCGAGATCTGATTTAACAGGGTGTATTTTAAGTAAAATGCTTAAATTTTATGCATATTGACTTTATTGAAATGGTGTTATGTAGGAACTTGCAACAACAAATGTTAATTGTATTGTTCGACGACGCTATACTACTTAACATGTTGATTGCCAACCTTAAGATAACGACTAATTTGCGGTTTTCTTGTTTAAACAGATTAGTTAATAATTCGTTAAATAATTAGTTAATTTTAATAATTAATTAATATGTTTGTCGTGATTTTTTATTAATGTATTAATGTATAATACATAGATAAGTAATATCTTTATAACATATAGTTAAGCAAATTTTATATAAATGACGTAATTTTTTAAATAAATGACTCTAAAAAAGACATAACATTAATAAAAAATCACGACAAACATTACAAATCAAACTATAAATAAAAATTGGTTAATACTACAAACTTAATTAATTAATAATAATAAGGCGTAGTATGATAAAATAATTAATTTTTGCGGGAAAAATCAGCAATTAATTCCTTCTAAAAAGCCTAAAAGTTTCATGCTTGGGAAATTTTTGACCTAAAATAAAGTTGTCGAAAAATAATGGAAATGCTCATATATTTATTGATTGAATGTTTTGTAGAGCTACTGTACTGATGCAACGCTAATACTGCGTATCAAAGACTTAATCATGCTGTTCTGCACAACTTTGCGTAATTACGGCTACACGGTGAAACCACTATGGGAACAATTGCGAGAATTGCGTGATCACTACACTGAGGTGTTGATGCAACGTTGGGTACAAATATTCAGAGAAATTTTGTCCAAAGAAGATTTTCAAGTTATTCAGGTACCGACAGGCTTTTCTTATTGAATTCATTGACTTATTTTATCAATTACTAATATTTAGGTTCATGATCAAGAAACATATGATGAAATATCGCTTTCATTTCCCTTCGAAGACGATCTTCCTGATGACATCAAATTTCCTTTTTGCTTTCCCATCTCAGGTATGGTGCCAAAAGTTTACCAGCAGGTGAAAGAATTTATCTATGCATGTCTTAAGTTTTCGGAAGATTTGAATCTAAGGTGAGTACCTTAGTTGTAACAAAGTTGTATTAATAATGTATGCATAATCCAGAGAATTTAGAAAAGGTTTTATAGTTTTCTTTGTAAATTTGCAGTCAAGTTGAAGTTGATGAAATGATTCGTAAATCGATGAATCTACTTCTAACGCGAAGCTTTAGCGGTTGTTTATCGTCTACGTTTCGCAGCAATCATATTAATATGCAGGAAATTATTCAAATTATTATTGACACTGGGTATCTGGAACGAGCGACTATTTATTTGGATCAATTTATATCAAATATTACAGGGTAAGTAAATTCTCATGTTTTCAAAAACAGCTCAATTGATGTTAATGGTTTTCAAATTCAATATTAAAGGTTTCATATGGTGCCATGGAAGCCATATTGAACGTTTTTCTTCTTTTAATCAGTTGTTTTGATATTCCAGTGAAGAATGTAGAGGAGTAACAACAGGTGTAGTTCAGGGCCAGCCAACAATGTTCCGTGTGGCCCGCGAAGACGCGGTAAGACAAATCTGCGAGAAGCTCAAACACAAACTGGATCAATGCATCGAGCTGGAAAGCTATGATTGGTTGCTAATTGAGCCGCAAGGCCATGCATCTAATTTTATTACGGATTTGATTGCATTTCTACGTACAACGTTTACAAGTTTTACCAATTTACCTGTAGGTTTTTTATTGGATATGTTTCATTGTTGATTGTAATTGTGTGTTTTGTAGCCTGAAGTCGCACAAGTGGCATGTAAATCCGCCTGCAAACATATTGCAAACCTCATGCTGCGCGCGTTGTTGGATAATGATATCAAGCAAATTTCGATGGGTGCATTGAATCAGCTGAATCTGGATTTACTGCAATGTGAATGTAAGTTTTTTTTGCTGTTTTTCTGCATTTATTTGGTGTACTTCCGTGCCCAGCTTTGTTGGTATTAGCTCGTCAATGTAGTGATGAACCTTACGCCAGTACAGTAGCTTTAAATTGTTTATAATAACTACGTGTATTGCCAACGCAGCGCGGCAGTACACAACAATAACTTGCGACACGCTAACGACATTTTTTTACTAATTGGACTACCCGCTCAAAGAAGTCCAGAAGCAAACGCATAAGAAGCTGCAGTAACAACCAGGGTTGATAGATAACTAACTTTATTTTCCTAAAGCTTTGAGGTACCACCCTGTGGTTTCAGTTTGAAATTGCCACCATTACTTAAATATACTTCCCCCAATCATAAAAAGCACATAATGAACATCTGGCACGCACTTGTCTCCTGACGCTATTGTAATAACTAACACTTGCTGCGCTAAGCAATTGTGTGATACTGTTCGCCACAACGTGTCGAAATTCACTTATTTTATCTTATTACTGACTAGCGTATATGACGTGCACAGATCCCAATCTTGATATATTTAAACATTTGTAATATACAAATGATAGAGAACCTTTAAGGGAACAACATTGCAATAAGATGGACAGCTCTATATCTAATACTTGACACCATCTGGTAACTTTTTTTTAAATTTCAAGATAGTAACATTTTATGTTGGTAGATTAGATAGTTTTTTGCATATTTATTTATTTTTGCTACAATGAGACTTATGGCCGTGAAATACGGCCAAATATCCAAACATTTTTAGTTTTACATATATCATCATCTGGCTCTTTGCTCCTTTGATTTATATTACAGTGTTACCAATTGAGAGTGATATATATTTTCTGTTCCAAGTAGTTTTACGTTTGCTTTTGGTTCTTATTTTTCTCTTGGCAGCCGCATTTAACAATTCTCTTCTTCCACATCCCAATTTAACTTCTGAAAGTAGTATGATATTCTCTTTAAACCTTGGACCCGTTTATATAATAGGAATGCATCTGGAGAAGTTTATGCTCCGTTTTTGCTTGCTTTACTAATAAAGTACAGTGAGACTCCGCTTAACGTGGGGGATACGTTCTAATTTCTAACATTAAACATACCAGCGTTAGGCGAGGCAATTAAACTGTACATATGCAAATATGTAATATACATAATTTTGTCGACATCAACAATGGATTTTCATGTGTCAACATCTTTGCTTACCTACCGGGTAATACTGAAACAGCGCTAAGCGGAATCTTACAGTACTCAGTTTTCTTATTTTTTTAAGACTAATAAAAATATCTCTGATTTTGCAGTGTTTGCTGCGTCAGAGCCTGTGAAGGGGTTACAAGAAGATATGTTATTATCATATTTTCTTAAACTGAGAGAAATTCTGGATTTATTTACCTCGTGGGATTGGCCTACATATTTCCATGATTACGGCCAGGAAACATCAAAGTATAAGCAGGTTGAACCTGATATTGCAATAACTATACTAGAAAAGTACGTATATTTCTAAATAATTGTGTGTTATGAAAACATACATTTACATTTATTTACATTTATAAAATTTATTATAAAATTTGCATTTATTATAGTATAATACTTAATGTGCTTGATAAGTGACATGTATTGCATGAAGGGGAAGCAGGATGCTCCCCTGAGTTAAGGTAGTATATTTGTAAGTAATGTTTTTTTTTTGTTAAATTACAGACTTCGTGAAGGTGATAAGAAAACAATGTTCACGGTGCTCAAAAAAAGTGAACGCGATAAGAAGAAACTTCTGGAAACAGTTTTGAAACAACTCAAACAATTGTCACAGTTCCCCACCAACAATAAGTAGCAACATGTATAGAGACTGTAATTTCGTATCATAGAATCTGTGTATCCATACACTAACGAGTATTATGCGTTAAATATCTTCATGTAATTATCGAGCTAATGAGCTTTGACAATATTAATCTACAAAGAAATGTATAAGATTGAAAGATAGGAGCAAGCCTGAAGTAAATTATAGTTGTTTAATTAGGTTTGTAAGTATGTAAAAATGCTTTAATAATATTTTTAGTAATTGATTGTTGTATTGTATTTCACTGACCATCATGACCGCACTGCGTAATGATTTTTATACTGCAATTGCGCCGATTTTTTGGCTGTCGGTTGTTTGCGGTTTGCTGCATTTGTCTTTTAAGGGTAAACATGCAAATAGAATGCTTGTGGTTAATAAATTCCTGTTGTGTTATGCATTAGTATATATTTTTATGGTTGTACTGTCAGTCGTGTTTCTTATGTATAAATGGGACGTGATTAATTTTCAAACAATACCAGCAATTGCATTGCAAATTGAGTCATACATAGGAATTCTTATGATACTGGTTGAACTAATTCTTGGTATAATACACCGTCGACATTATCTGGAAATTCTTGACATGTTTGTTAAGATAGACAGGAAAATATCGGACAATAACATTTCGATCACATATAAAGGAGTCCGTAATTTCGCCTATATGGAAATTGTTATAATTACTTGTGTATTTTTAATACGGTTTATTCTTTTATATTTCCGGACTACTCAGTTATCGTTATTACTGATTACTGGTGGGCTTAATATTATAGATGTGGTGAATTCGGTAGCCATTTGTCAGTATTTTAATACCATGTTACTAATTTGGCAACGTTTTAATTGGCTAAATCTGGCAATTGGAGACTTAGGTTGTAAACAATTAAACTATATGGACGATGGTAAAGTCATATTTAAATCGCTAACTCCATTCTTAATGAAGAAGTATTTGAATGTAAATGGATTGCAAGATAAAATTTGCAATTTTGCTATGATACATAACACGTTGAGCGATCTTGCAACTCTGATCAATGATACTTTTGGAATGTTTATACTGGTGTTTATTCTCACACGTTTCATAGTAATTTGTACAGAGCTGATTGACGTTTATAAACTTGTACAAGATGATCAATATCACTATGGGGTTTCTTTCTTCTTGGTTCTTATACACGTTCTTTGGAATATTTTCAAATTATTTAATGTGGCTTATGTAACCGGGGAAACAGCTAAAGCGGTAGTTTTTTTGGTATTAGGTTTATAGATTTTATATGATATTGTGGTATTTTTAGGCGTTGGAAACTGGTACTGTTTTGCATACGTTATGGGATATGCCTGATGAAATTAAGGAAGAGGTGAGTTTTTTTTGTTTAAATTTGAATAACTAGGTATTTTATGAAATGTCAATTTGTGGTTGTTGAATTATAGAATACTTTATCATTACGTGCTTTAACTAGTTGTTTCATATAATATTGGCTGGACTTTATTTACAGTGCTTAATAATTTGCAAACTAAAGTTTTTAAACTAACCTAGCCTATACTAACGTTACTTAACCTAATCTAAGTTAAAATCTCAGTTCCGTATCTATCTACTTCATATTTTATTTGATCCAACAACGTTATTTTATAGAATAAGTAGGTAATGTATGCAATTACTAACTAAAATATAAAATGGATAAACTATTCTATAATTTAACGATTTTAGATCGTTATTTTATGAAATTGTTAGCCATTTCATAAAACTGGGATTACACTGTGATATTTATATGAAGTTTATATTCTAAGTAGTTACATGGTACAATAAAATAAACAACAACAATAACAATAAAATATAATAAGAACTAAAAGCTATTATAATAACCATTTGCCTATTTCTAATCTTATTCCATTTGTCTAAATGGAATATGATTAGTTTAGTATTGAATTGTTATAATAGAAGTCTGTCGTAAGTATTTTACGAAATAACACAAAAAAAAGTAAATACATGTCTTTAAATATGTCAATTATAGTAACTAAATCTAAACAGTAAGATGAATTGTGCTGAAATATTTCTTCAGGAAAAGACAGTTTCCTTGGAAAGAGTCTTTATTTTGTCGCTATAGAGACAATCAGTTTATTATAAATAAGCACACAATTTCTGCCGATGTTTCGTATAGCTAGTAAACTATACGAAAAACTGGCTGACCCTTTCTATATGTTCCCTACTTCATTTATAATAATCATGAAATTCATATTTTATACGAGGAGTTTCTGTTTCAAGCAAACATATGCAGAGTATAAAAGTGATATAGTGTTAATATTTTCTATGCTTCTGGCACATGTATCAAGCAACGCTTTTGCGCTACAAATATTTATGGGAATTTACTTGATCTACCTCACACAATTATATTATAGGAGATTTGTGGTTGAGACAGCATAATATACTCTTACTATTATACAGTGAATAAACTTATTTTACCAAACCGTGCCAATCGATTTTCACAACTTAAAAAAATCACATAAATTTAAAAGTAATAATGCACTAGTGTGGAGTTGTGGTCTATGTCAGGATTAATATTGTTATAAGAAAATGTGCAGTACCAATGAGAATATTATAGTTTATGAGCTTATTGAATGAGCGATAATTCCAAAGTAAAACTCAAGTTTCAAAAATAAAAGCATACATTTGGATATGTTGCGTATAACAATACTAATGGTATGAAAACAGCATTAAAAAAGGGGCAAATTATAGGTAATTGGTATACGTTTTTAAATTTTGTGCATTACTTGATAATTATCTTTTGTGCTGTATTCTGTCGTTAGAATCACTAAACAAGAGCTTTGTGCTTAATTGCAAAATCCATATTTCTCACAAAATAACGGTCTAGTTCTACCAGCAATTACCCGAAATGACAACAATTACCATTATAATTAAGTTCATGATAATTAACTCTATAAGTAACATTTATTTTCTTTCAACGTCTTGTTGGCAGAACATATTCACTTGTGTTACTTAGTAACTACTATATTAAAATGCCCCCAAATATAAATCTTTCTATGGACTTTTTCTATGCCATTTGGCCAACATTTTGGGTATCAAACCTACTTGGTTTACTACATTTATCAATTGTTGGAAAACCGCAATTTTGTAAATTGATTATTACTCCTAATTTTATCTACTGTGCTCTTTTGAAACTCACCGCAATGATGGCACTACTTCTGCTATTTCACTTTGAAATGCGCCATTTGCAATTTAAGGAAAAGATGAGTGGCACTGTGCTTACAGTCGAAGTTTACTTTGGTTTAGTTGTAACAATAATAGAAATGTTACATACTATATACTTTAGACACAACGATAAAGCCATTATTGAGAAAGTTATTATGTTAGACAGACAGTTATTTTTGAATGGAATTGACATTAACTATGCGAAAGCTAGACCAATACAATATATTGAAATTGGCGTTGTTTTAAGCTTGTTTATTTTTAAGACAATTTTGGCTTATCTTAACCATAATTTGACGACAATATTTCTGATTTACGAATCTTTAAATCTTGTCAATTTAGTAAACTCTATGAAGCTCTGCCAATACGTAAATCTTTTGTTGATGATTAGACAAAGATTCAATTGGCTAAATAAACACATTGTGTATACACTGGGAGACAAAAGAGCTACTAAGCAGTTAAAACAACTCAAATTTTTTATAAGCTCCATTGGGATCTTACATTATCAAATTTGTAAGCTAACAAAATGGATAAACTCTTCTTTTGGGATTCTGGTACTCATATATATAATATCCAGATTTATTATGACCACCACACAGCTGATTTATCTATATGCAATTATTAAGAATCAAGATTTTGGTACAACTTTCACGTATTTTTCGGTTATCACCAATGCTGGCTTTCATATGATAAAGCAGTTGATACTTATATATGCTGCAAAAGGGGCTTCCTCACAAGTAATATTTATTAATAATATTAGTATATTATTTTGGAATTTAATATAATTATTTACTTAAATTTTAGAGTAAATATACCGGTAAATGTTTGCATAAATTATGGACTCTTAATCGTTCTTTAAGAGATGGGGTAATGAGGCAACTGTTTTATTTTATTTGATTTTGAAAATAATTTAATGTATTGTACGTTTAGTTTATGCATTTTTCACTTGTAGATTCAATTCTTTTCAATGCAAGTGGCACATCAAACTTCTGAATATACAGCAAAGGGATTTTTGAAGTTGGATTACACTCTGATGACTTCTGTGAGTATATTTATTGATATTTTGTTATATTTTACTCTTACACTAGCTGCTCAATGAACTGTTGAAATTAAGGATATACCTATAAGCTAATTTATAATTAATTAGAATGCAAATCACTCATAAGAATTTAATGATCGCACATAAAAACAAAAATATCTTTAGAGCACAAAAAATATTCATAAAAATTTTGCTCAATTGGATGATTACGATTGTGCAAACAAACTTTGCACATTTTTTATTTTTAAAATTAAAAAGAAATATTTGAACAAGTGATTCTATAAGTTACTAGTTTGTCATCTTTAGTATGTATAAAGTTTAAGTGCACAATATTACAAATGAATCCAATAAGGTATAAATATTATTTACACTACCCACCATAAATAAGTACCATTAGATCAGAAAATTTGGCTACAATGTGTTCCTTAATTTTGCGCTCTTAAGGCAACATGCCAATTTTTGAATGATTAATCGATTAAATTTTAGATTTTGGGTTCAATCACCACTTATCTAATCATTGTAATACAATTTGATTTAACATCAAGGAGCAACTCCATAGGATGCCCTTCTAACTAGGTAAATTAAGCCAAATCTATTAATTTAATACTTTGTATGTACCATGTTTCTAGATCCAAGTATCTACTTTTCAAATATCAATTTGCACCAGTACAAGTAAATTTTGACATGCAAATATTTGGAAAAGTAGGCTCAGTGGTGGCAAAGGTGGAAAATTTATTGTTTCGAGAATGTCATTTTGTGTTTCACCAACGTGTGAAAATTTTACCTAATTTTCATTAAAATATGGACTCTGTTACCCGCTACTCGCTGAAAGACGACCACTCGCAAAACCACATTTTAAAATACGAAAGTTCCTTCTTTGGCAAGAATAAGTGCAAAGCAAGATCTAAAAGCACTAATCACAAGACACAGAATTTTACAGAAAGTGCGTCATCGTCACCAACCTTCAAAAGTACGACCAGTTTATCTCAATTGTTGGATTCCCGCAAAAAGCGATCGTATATTGATTTGTTTTATGCAAAAATTGGCTATGTGCTTGGTACTGAACCAACCGATACTACAAGAGCTACAGTACAAGATGATGACAGTTTTGAAACGGCTAGAAGCTCACTAGGAAGCGAGTACTCTGATGCAGATACGAATTCCTTCGTGTCTGATTCGAGCTTCTACACGAAATTCCTAGAGAACGAGAAGCTTATAAAAGAACAACTGAACACTGTGAGTCTGCGGAAGCCAGCAAGTAAGGTTGGTCCAACCAGACCTGTTTCGCCGTTGACGAACTCATCGGCAAATCTATCTGTAGCCACCACTTCAGCTCTTTCAAGAGGTCAAGGCAATGTGCGCGTAAGGAAAGTTGATAAGGCAATTATGCGCGTGCCTATGCTGGGTGGTCTGGGACCTGATAGGGAGGCTACGCGAGAGAAGTTGGACCGTCTGAAACGACAACAGAAGTATGGGCAGAAGGTTAGCAATCAGAATTGTGCTAAGATCATCGAGATGAAGGTTATGAAGAATTTCAAATACGAGCTGAAAAAATCTAGCGAATTAAACAAATGCACCAAAAGCGTTTTATTCTCGTAAATGTATTATTATTTTTATGAAATAATTTAATTATCAAACAAGCACGCGTTTGTCAATTTATGAATTGTATTCATTGGTAGTAGTAACATCTATTTCTTACAGCATTTAAAAAATATATGGATAAACTATTGTGTGTTTTTATGTGTATCATTATTAAGATTTGTGTAAAAGTAAAAACGGCTTAATGCTATCGCAGCAGTTTTAGTATTGTTATATGTATTTTTAAGCTATCGTGTTTGCGCTAGTTTAGAATTGTCATTTACAGATTTTTTATGTATTCAACAATGTATGTGATTGCAGAAGTTTGCTAGTCCCCAGTGGCGCAATGGGCGAGTGGACTAATTTTCAAATCTCGTTCTATAATTTAGATACATATTAACTGTTTCTGGAAAACGCATTTTTTCTGCATAAAGTTACGTTTAACGCAAGTTATTGCATTTTGAAATTTCAATTTTGAATTATGCACAAAAA
>JAODGA020069649.1:0-12420 GCA_027574885.2 Drusilla canaliculata
TTTCCTGAAACACAAAGATTGCTCAAATCTAGTGGATTAAAGTATCTCAATTTAATTGCAGATAAAAAAGTAAGTAAAATAACTTTCTTAAAATTAACATCAATTAAATGTACAAAAATTGGGCAATACGAAATATTTTTTTCTTAATTTTTGAGTCATTTTTTCACCTATTTTGCAATTTTTCCACAGTATTATTTTTCATTAAAATTTTACTATTTTTACTTTTTATTTGTTTATAGCTATCATAAATGTTTTGTAATTTATTCCACTGATAACTATAATGATAGAAAATCTTTGTTTGGTGGCTGTTTTTATAAATTTCATTTATTTTTAAACAGTTCCAATTTTTTTAAATAGTAAAAATTGAAATGTGGGTTTTATTCTGCTAAACACATAATTTCAATTAGTTTGGTTAGTAGAACTTGAGTATGCATATTATAAAAAAAAGTTACAAGAAAAACAAGCTTAAATTTTTCTGTAAAGATATGTTTGTTTAGTTTCTGCATTACCAACAGTGCTGTAATTTGGGAAATATTATGAATATGTTGTAATTAAGTTTTTTTATTTCTCATGTTGCTTGGTCATTTTTTCCTTTGCCTCATAGTTCTGTGAATGGTGCCTTTCTATGGGATATGTCTTATTCTTTTCTGTTGAGTTGTTGCATTATGTAATTGTTTAGTTTGAGTTTTCTTATCTGTACTCTTCAATGCTCTTCATTTCTATTTATCTTCTTATATCTCATTTCTAATCTGAATCTTCTGTTACACCCTAGGTATTTTATTTGATTTGTCCTAATTTTGCTATTTGGTGATTATTTGATTGGCTTGGTTTTTAATAGTATATCTTTATTTTGTGCTTTTTTTTGCATATTTTTCTATTTTCTGTAATATATCAGATGAGAATGTGATGTAACACTCACTTGCACTTCTAGCCAAGTTTTCTAATTCTGTGTTTGTTGCTTTAACGAATTATTCCGATGGTAAATACAGTATAATTTCATTTAACCTGAACTCTGAATTAACCAAAACAATAAGTTAGTGTATACATGTACTCTGCCAAGAGCAACATTTATTTTTAAATATAGGCAAGCATATAAAGTTATTTTTTGTCTCAAAAGTTGCTTAAAACGCAAATAAAGTAGTTTCTTAATTGCCTTACCGTTTTTCAGGCTTTAAATATATATATTTGAATATTTAATTTTTGAAAATACACAAGAATATTTTCAAATTTCTAATCTAAAATACGTCTTATCTTATAATATTTTATGTTGTTCATAAAATCATAGTTATTGTATGAATATTTCACAATTAAAATATAACATTATTAATTTTTAGAGTGAAGAATTAAACGCGTTTAAATATAACGAGGAAAAAACTCTTCTCTGGTTGAAAAAGAAGACTGAGCGCGTCGCAGATATTCTCAAACAAAAGAACATCCACGTTTCCGGCGGTGCAGTGTCCGCAACTTTCGTAAAATCCGGTAAAAACGAAGCGCAAGACAGCGATGCATACCTGCGCTATGCGGCGGGCATCGTCTCCGAGTATTTGATGGACGACTTGAGCCAGAAGCTCTTCAAGTATTTGAATCTTCCCGAAGAGGCGCAAATCTCACTCAAACGCAAGAGCATGCCCGGCGGTGAGCCCGACGCCAAGAAGGCGAAGAGCCAGGAGGAGGAGAACAAGATGGGCGCGACGAACGTGCTGGATCTGAGCAAACCCGAGGCGAAGCCGAAACCGACGCATACAAGTGCCAAAGACAAGTCCAGAGCCAAAGCAGCGAGCGGCAGTAAAAGTATAACCTCCTTCTTTAAGAAAGCATAACTTTTGTAGAGAGCGAGTACAACAGCGAGCAACACGAACAGCATTCCAATTTCTTTAGTTAATTTGTATGAATGTCGACGTTAACAATGTAATTGGTAGGTTTGACAAACTCCTCTTCCTCATGATATGTTTGCTCAGTATGTTGTGTGCGTGATTTTTATATTCATATTTTTACACTGAACCAGTCTCGAGAAGTGCTGAACTTGCAAATGCAATTACTTGTATATTTCTAGATTTCACCCCTTCCGAGCAAAATGGGAAATAAGTTTCGGTGTTTCCCGCTTGCATTTCCTAATGGTGTGTGTGTTTCTCTCACAAGTAGTAGGCATTAACTAAAGTAAGGCATTTGTATGATAAGCAAATTGTCGCAAGACTCCTACGCAATAATCCACGGAATTAGTTCGTTTATCGTCAGATTGGGTTTTGTATGTAATCGCGCAAACTTTGGTGGAGAACAATGTAAAAGACATTTTTATAACTATTTTTGATATTTGTTCGTTTTATACTTTGTATTATGATTTTGTTAAGTGGCTGTTTTACTTATTATTAATTTATGAAAATGCGAATCGCATTTTGTCGAAAACTTAATAATAAATATAAAAAACAACTTGAATTTCTAGTTTCATTTTACTCACTGAATATTTCATTATATCAAGTTAATTGCAAACAAAAAATAAATAAATAAAAACCTTATTAAAATTAATTAAAGTACAAAAATTTGAAATACGAGATGAAAATATCGCATTCTTGATATCTTGAGTAGTTTTTCTTTTCAATTATCTAGTGAGTAATTTCTTCACAAATTTATTGCGTAAAGAGTAAAAATATTTCGTTTTGTCACAAATTGTTCCGACGAACTTCGTACCGCCAATAAAATGCAACGAATACAATGTTGATTGACAACAATGTGTAAATTACTCGTTTCTTTCTATTGTTGTACACATGTAGTGTTTATCGGTGTGCGAGGCTAGGCTCTTCATATTATGCTACAGCAAAGAAATGCATTTCATATTTGTAAACATTCTATTATGATTTTTATTGTACCTTTTTTACTGAAAGTATTGTAAATATTCAAGAAGTATGTTGAAAATGACAGGCGTCAATTTCACATCATATTGAAGCACTGCACAACAAAAACAATAAATGCTCTTCTTTCAATTGGGTTGATAGTTATTTTCCCCACGACCACATGCGAAAGTAGTCATAACGTGCAACTTTATCGTTCAATAGTTATGCTATAAGCTTAATATCAACACTCGTTACGATATGGGATATCAATCGCCTCCTCCGTGCAAGGCCTTATAAGTGTTTGTTTGCCGGAGGCGCAGCGCATACGTGCATCGAAATGCGCTGACAACGCACAATCAGCTGTTTTTTATTCTGGTGAAAATTTTCGTTATCAAGCAATTAAAATAAATTTTCGTAGTGCGATAAACATCACTTACCAAACTCGTAACGTAATATACTATATTGTGATTGTAAAAAGGTTTGAGAAATATGAACCAAAGGAAATGAAAAGTATACAAAATACTCGGTGATAACGAAATGGTTTGCAAATAAGAATAGCACGCTCTTGTTTTGCAAGATTCTAATACTTCTAATTATCAAAAAT
The DNA here is from genome assembly GCA_027574885.2 of Drusilla canaliculata. Taxonomy (NCBI): domain Eukaryota; kingdom Metazoa; phylum Arthropoda; class Insecta; order Coleoptera; family Staphylinidae; genus Drusilla; species Drusilla canaliculata. The sequence continues at coordinate 3,433 of JAODGA020069649.1, forward strand.
TATTTGTTTTTATATACTTATATTTTGTATGAATATTAGTATATTCTGCAATTAAACAAAAACTCTAAATACATTTTCCTGGAAGTTACAGCTTCCCAAAGTACCTAGTTGGCTTTATCCAGTGTGCAATATGTACAAACCTGAATACAATTGACCTTATTTCAGCTTTGTTCGCAACTTAATCGAGAATTTTCACTGTTTAAGAAACAATATCCCAATTTGCATTACTTCTTTAGTGACTTTGTTCCCATATTACCAGTTCAGCTTCCCATACAAGTCGTTTTATCTTTAATTTTGTAGTAAATTTCCTGTTCCAGAAAACCCAGTTCCCAAAAACTATTAAACCATTAAACTAATTTGAAATAATCCAGAAACTTATGGATGACTCCATTTAAATAAATTAGAGTAATATAAATTGCCATGTTATGACTAAATTCAATGAATTGTCTCATGTTGCTATACATGTAAAGGAAATGAATATAACAAACATAATAATTCTTAGAAAAACAACTTTCCATAACACATAAAAAGCACATAGAATACATTTTATTACGATTAATATTGGCTCTTAACAATAAAATGTATAAATATTCTTTTGTGTACGGTGCGTCGTAACAAACATGCAAATATTCCATTTTTTCGAAAAAACAAAAAAAAAAAGATGCACAAAAAGAATGTTTACAACTTAAGTTACGAATGTTTGCAATTAATCTAAAGGAACGTATTCTAAATAGAAACAATCAATATATTTATTTAGCCCCGAAATAACCAATTATTTGATAATGTTGATAACTAAGGCTTCGAAATTTTGGGATAAATAAGTACAACACATATACGTAACGTAAAGCATCGAAATTAATTCCGTTTTCTTATCATGTTTGTGTTATATTTTTTTTCCTGTGTGTTATTTTTCACCGGATGGTAAATTCGTAAGGCATTTGTTTTCTCATTTATCAAATCACGCATTTTTTTCTTAACTGCCGTACTATACTTGTAAAATATATTTAAGTGAGAGAATATTGTTTTTGCATCAGGTATATCTGGCTTTTGGTTGTGTCGTTTTTGCCATGGCCCTCATAGTCCTCGTTCTCAGCTTTTCTTTTCTTCCAGTGTTGATAAGATGCGCCTGATTGCGTCTAGGCAATCGGCTTATCTTCGGGAATTGTTGGGCTGGTGGCGATGGAGCCAGAGCGTGATCGGATGTCGTTCAGGCTCTGCTGCGATCCGGAACGCGACACGCTGCCGACTTTTGTCTACAATTGAAAATAATTTATAAATCATCTACCATTACTTATTATATGATAAGTATGTTGAACTGGGAATGATAGTTTCAAACAAAAACATACCACAAATGTTAGTCACAAGTAAATGAAATTGAAAACAAAATGAAACCCAAAATAAAACTCACTATTTATACTTAATTAAACTAATTGGACGCATTTGAAAACCTCCTCTGTAATACACAAATTAACAGTGCATAAATACTTGTGTGGAGTTTTGTTTAAACTAGATTTGTGAGTGATTTACCTTAACAGAGTCCAAGGCTGACGCTGCCTTCTCCTCAAAAGACTTAAAGGACTCGGAGTGCCTCATCTGTCCCAATTTGTTGCTCACACCGGCAGTGAGACCACCAATCAACGAAGTCGTCTTTTGATAGCTGGAAATTTAGACAATATTATTTTCAAACCCAAACACAAGAAAAAAAAAATACAACAATAAGAAACAAAACACAAACAGAAATATTACTCACATCGGCGCATCAGTCACAGCCTTTGTAACTTGTCCAACTTTACACTCAACAGTCTGATAACTGAATATTTACATCAAAGGAAGAGAGTCGAAATCGCAGTCAAAACCAAACCGAACCCAAAGCAAGTAAACAAGTCAAAATGAAGTAGAACATCAAAACAATTGGCAAACATAAAACATAGTATACATCAATATTTATATGTATAGATTTAATATAGAAATATAATTTGTGGGTCATTGAACATGCGTTACTTACACATTGCTGTCTTTGACATTCTTGATGCCTTGATTGATGTCCTCGCTGACTTCCTTCCACACGGTGATGCCCATATGACGCTTTAACTCGGCGCTGCGGCGCACTTTCGCGGCGAGTACCGTACGCAGCGTGGCGATTTCGTCCTCGATTTGCGCAAGTTCGATCTTAAATTCCTCCTGCTGCTTCATGATCTCTTCGTCGGTCATGTCGCCTTCGGAAAATGCGCGTGGATCATCACCGGCTGCGAAGGCATCTTCTACGAAAATATACAATGTTAGTATCTAATTACAAAGAAATTTATAATTTAATAATTAGAAATTCCATCGTTTGTACATGAAATGTTTATAGTGTTATTATAAGAAGGTAGACTTGTTATGAATTTAACAAGAATGTCATATTGGTAATATTAAGAAATTAATTTATATCTGTTTAATACAAAGTAACAGGAGCAGAAAGCTATTTTTAGATAATATGAGCAAAAATGTGTCAGGTAAAACAAACAGGTGAAAGAAAAAACATCAATACACTCTGAAGTAGACAACGAATAATATAAAACATAGTATCATTAGTACATAACCTATTATAAATAAAACCAAGAGAAAAATATCAGAATTAAAATAAACAGAATGAAAAATAAATAAATAAATAAATAACCAAAAATGAATAATTTTAAGAATAAATTATGTTATCAACAGTAAATTAATAAAATGTAAACACAAAACGTGGCGTATTTAATAATTGAAACTTTGATGTATCAGGATTTCAACAAAACTGTATGTTTTGTTTAGTTGTGTATTATTAGTCATCTACAAATGTATCACAACCAGCGTATTGATTGGTAGATGTTTTCAACACGCGACGATGGAATTGCTCCAATATATTAAATTGAATGAAATTAATCATTTCATTTTTAATCCTTATGAGGTTCCTACATGATCAACAATGTTTATATAGTAGGCTATAAAAAGCTGGAATGATTACTGATCGTGGAGGAACCCCATTACAGTTTAGGTGGTCAGTGTCATTAACTATTTCTATTTAGAATTCTATATTGGTAAGTTAATAAAACTATCTCAATAACTTCCTTTCCTTTCAAACAAGGTGTATTTTTTTTAATTGCCACGTACGATTCTGTGAGTTGCAACCGAGATTTTAAACTATCGACCGCTGAGTATAATCAGTTTATTAGTTACTGTTGCTGAGCACTGTGACGATCCTGGGTGTTACATGTTCATTATCAATGTTTTGCTTTTCAAATGCTTTGCAGACTTCCCAAAAACGTACTTTTAAGAAATTCAAAGGAATTCTTAGAAGTATTTCATGTCAAAAATTACCAGACTTTTGAACGTCATTTTTAACAAATTTTAACTGATATCTCGTCAAAATTTATTTTCGCAGACCTATTGTATCTAGTCTATAGTATAGACCTATAGATAATACATTCTAGTTGAATAACCTCTCCTATTGGTCAGCACAAAAAGTTATCATAGCAACAAACACAATGATATCACAAACCTATTATAAATAAAGTATCAGAAGTACTAAGACAAATTGTATCTAATTTTCTACCATTATTCGACTACAAATATGTAATTAAAAAAAAACGAATACAGTGTTTTATCTACATTCTAAAACTAATTAATTATCTACATATATATGAAACACCGTAAATGTTTGTTGTCGCATTATGTCAGAACTGTTCCGACAATCTAGATCAATTTTGTAATTGTGAGAAGAGGGTTTGTATAAAGTAAAATGTTAAAAATGAAGTTAAATTGCGAAGTAAAGTTAAAAAAAGCTTATAAAAAAAAAGAAAATGAAAGAAAATTAAAATAGTTTATATTAATTATTTTCATTGTCAACTATGACAGAATCAATCAATTAAAATGGTCATTATATTCCAGTGCATAAAAGTAAAGATTTCATTAGTACATTACTAGTCCCAACATTTATATTTTCTGACACAGTTTGCTCAGACAGCCAGTACACTAAAATAAAGACACCAAAAAATCCAAATGACTTTTTCAAAATGGGCGACCTAGAAACTCCTCCTATTGGGCAATAGCAACTGTTACCATGGCAATAAAAACAATCAAACACAAAACCACCCAATCATCGCAACTTAATGAACCTACACTAAAATACACTTCTTATCACCAATTTGCTTACCGTCATCTTTACTAATATCTAAATACTTCCGAAAATTACTCTCCTTGGGCAACTTTGCCAGGTACGGCTTCGTCAAATCGCAGTATGTGACACGCACGTTGCGCTTGAAATCGGTCTTGAAGAACGCGCGTATGATCGCGTTCGCACGCTTCACCTTAAAGAACTCGGCCTCCACGTTGATACTCTCATCGTTGCCGCTCAACGACGTCAGACTGTTCGCGTTCAGCTCGTCGAAATCGAGCTGGCGCAGGTCGAAGATGTCCAGCTCGCTGGGGTCGACATACTCGAAGTTCTCGAGCTCATCGAGACTCGGTGTTTGCGAGGTGATCGCCGTTGGACTGATGTATGGATCCTCGATGTACTCGAGACTCGACGGCTCGTCGTCGTTGGCGGACATTATCACAACACATATCACAATTGAAACATTGCGCGACGCAAAAATCGATTCATTGATCGTAATTACAGCGAATTTCTTCGTAAACCAGCAGTCAAATAGCAAAGAAACAGCTGTGCGTTTGCGAACATCGACATTGCAACAATGTTGCAAGAACTCCACGTACAAAAACCCTACTTTCTTTTTGCTTTCACCCTGTAAATTCGCAGAGTGGCGGCAGCAATGTAAGACAATGCGTCTCCCAGGCGTTCGCGCAAACAACGAACTATTCACGATGGCGTCGAACGTATGGAATTAAACTTTTTTTGCGCTGCGTGTCGACAGCGAGGAGATTAAGTAACGGTAAAACTATGACCGGTTTAAGACCCAAACCATGAGCAATCTAAAAGCGTACAATGGTGGGACAAATATTTAATTACATCTACGTTTATATATCTATCTAATATATGTAAATTTCTATAAATAAACTATCCTTAAACAGGCATAAATCAAACAAGTGAAAGCACATGGTCAGGGTCATTTCAAGATTTTTTTCTAACCGGTGTTTTTCATGTAGTTTTTACGATTATCCAAGAATTGTATCTAGTTTGAATTTAATAAATTCAGCAATATTGGGATGGTTTGGAGTGCTCGTATTGTTTGATTGTTGCAAAATTATCTAGAGGACAGCCACGCATTGCGGAAATTTGGAGACTTGTGTAGGTTGATAATGATACGTTTTTTATGTCTCTCTTTTTGTAATTTTAGGCGTTGGGTGTTAAAAATAGTATCGTAGGACACGTGATAAAATGGTATTTACCTGCGACTGGACTGTTTGAATTATTCATTGCGCCGAATTTAATAAATTGTGCAAGATCTCACTAATTATGCACTGCGTTTCTACACTTTACCACTAACAACAGAGTCAGCTGTCACTGTCAAAATTATTATGTTGTCAAAATAAATTGATTTCACAATGTCATTCAATGTCGTTAGAATGTAATGCTACTCTAACGTTTATCAAAAATAAACTTTTTTATTTTAATATATTTCTTTAATTAGTTGCATTTTTAGTGTATAAAAATTTATTTAAAATTGTTTAATATTAATAATAAGTTATAGAAAATATGTTTATATAAAAGTTATTAAGAAATAAATTAAAGTAATATAAGCTTTACTTTATACAAAAATTCTGTTACTTTCAAAAAGTTACTGTCAAAATAATTTTACAAAAGTATTCAATGTCGTATATATGTAAAGCTATTTCAACAAATGTTTATTAAAGACTTTGACAGCTTAAAACATTTTGTTTGCAAAATAAATTTCAAGATTATCAAATTTACTAAGATTTTGTTTTATTAAAATAATAATGTTAAATATACTATTATTACATATAATATATAGGAAGGAGAAGAAAAGGAAGACCAGGTAGCACTTGGATAAATGAGGTGATGAATGACATGAACGAAGCAGAAATTAAGAACTGGAAGGTGAAAATACAAAATAGAAATGAATGGAAGAGTATTATCAAGAAGTTTTAAAGTTGATCAGCCTAAGAATGATCTAAAAATTCCAGGAACAGGAATGGCAATACCCGGGAAGGGTGAAAAGCCTATATATATATATATATATATATATATATATATATATAATATAACTTGAAGTGAACAAGCATTATAAAATTACTGTCAAAATTGTGTGTCAAAAATTGTATAGGTTAATTTTGACATTTTCTAGGTTATTTACCATAAATTCAAGAAATTTCTTATAAAATTTGAAAACTACGAATAAGCATGTTGCGATTAGCACAAAATTTCCACAAAACCTTGCAAATAACAACCGAACCTTTAAATAATTTGCAGTCAGTACGTTGGCGAAGAAAACCACGATGGATACCAACAGCACGGAGTAAACTCTTCAAAGTTCCTCAACGTCCAGTTGTACCCGAAATAGAAGTTGAAGAAATGAAGCGTTTGAATAACAACTATCGAACGCAAATTAAGTCAATTCGTCGGTACCTCACCAAGCAATATGAGTTAGCAACACAGAAGACTGTAGATCCTGAGGTTTTAAAGAAGGCATTTGAAGAGGACTTTGCCAATTGCAATGCAATTAACAATGAATGGAATAGCAACCTGAAGAAAGTCAGAGAAGAAAGATATGCCAAGGAATTGCAAGCTGATGTTGAGCAGGCAAAGCAGAGGCTGATTGAGAGACAGAAGATTAATGAAGAGAGATTTGAAGCTGCTGAGGAGGTTGTTAGAGAGCAGAAGGCTGTTGCACATACTTTTATCACAAGGGAGAATATTGATGAAGCTATTGAGAAGGCAATTGGCTTGAATGTTGATTATAATTTTGCTATTGACTTGGATGGGAGTAAAATTGTTGGTAGGGAGACAAAACCAGAGGTTAAAGCTGAGAAGATTAGTATAAAGCAGTAAATGTTTCTTTAAATGTAAGATTGTTTAGTTTTCATAAGGAATAAACTTTAAAAAATATGTTTCAAAGGCTTTCAGAAGAAATTTAGACACCTCTTATCATCTTATGAATGAAATACACCATATCATAATATAATAAGTTTAATTAAATTACTCTCCTTAATCAACTTACAAAGACATTAACTAAATAATGATTCCAAAAATTCAGTCCTGTTATCTTCATCCTCTTTTTCTTCCTTATCTTCCTGTATTTCTGGTTCCAATGGTTTATGTTTATTACTATTCTCCAGTTCTTTGTTAACAAAAGGTTTCTTTTTCTTCCCTTTATCAAGATTAATTGTAAAGAAGTTGGTTTTCTTCTTAGCAAGTTGAATCTCATTTCTAAGCTTCTGCCTCCTTGCAGCTTTCTCATAGGCAAGTCTTTCATGCAAATGTGTCCACTTGAAGTTTGACAGATACTTCATATTCCACATTATATCATAGTGTTTGGATTTCTTCCTATTGTCTATTTGGGTATTGTTTAACAGAGCTGCAACACGTTTGGCAACTGATTTCTTCTCAAACTCCACCCAGCCTTCAGTAAATTTCTTCCCAATTCTGCGTTTTTTAGGTTTCTTTGCATCAGGTTTAGGCTCTGTTGATATATTTATTTAAGTTGTAGTAAATATTTCTTTTACACATTGAAGTTATGAGTAAGCTAATACCTGTGTCAGCTAATTGGAGGTAAACACGGCCAACTTTTCCAAAATCACTGAAGAATTCTGTGATTTGCGTTACATTCATATATGGTGGGATTGTTGATAGGTAAATTATGCCTCGTTTAGGTTGTTTTTTCGTTTTTAGTGTGTTGTTGGATAATGTTGATGGGCCTGGGGTAGATGACGAGTCGGGTTCAACATCCATTTCAGTCATTTTTGATATTTTAGATGTTTATTTTAATTTTAAACTGTATATTTTAAGAAGGACTTGATAGTTTGAGGAGTGTTCTGAATGTGAGTTGTTTTCTGGAGGTTATGTTAGACATTTGGACAACATGTGCTTTATTATTTTGTATTTAACTAGAAAATTAAAAAAACACGTATAAGTATGTTTAAAATTATATTTTATGTAATATAATACATATTGATATTAATTATTTGTTTAAAATAATCTATTTTTAAGAAAAAATTTGAATAAAGTGTAAAACAATGTGCGATGGCCGGGAATCGAACCCGGATCAACTGCTTGGAAGGCAACTATGCTGACCATTACACCACCATCGCAACTTGTAATCAATTGAAATCTGGAAGTACTTAAGTAATCACCTTGTTTCAAATATATTTGTTATAGTTTAATATATTCTTCTTATAATTTATTTAATAATTTAATACCATTTTTATCTGCATGAGACACATTTTTGGTTAAAGTTAACAAGCATATCATTTGTATACAAATCAATACTAATGGAAATTCGTGAAGAATTGTAGAAAATCGACCTATCACACCGCTGCATTGTTTATTCCCACTGGTGAAGATAATTATATATTTTGCTTTGTTTTGGCTGTTTATGAACACTATTTAAACTAAGTATACGTCATTGCATCGTTTATTGACTGGTAATACTTAACTTTCGTCTAGGTATGCGAATAAATTATATACCACTTCTGGATTGATATAAACACATCCTTTCAGAATTAAAGTATCAGAGGTAAAAACACAAAAATAAGAACAAAACAACAAAAATAAAAAAAATATCAAGAGAATAATACCAAATTATTTTATATTTTTTAATAGAGACATAACAAGACTACAGAAACATATCAAACTCTTGTAATTTATCTGATTCTTGCAATTTAAGATATTCCTGAAATAGTCAAACACTTAAAAAAAAAAACAAAAAATTGCATACGTTCTTTTATTTGTAATTTACAAAGTCGAATAGAACGATGAAACATAATCAAGAAAATATTCAACAATATATAATATTTATATGAGTCTCTTTCAGAAAGTAATCAACGTCGATA
>JAODGA020069674.1:0-10202 GCA_027574885.2 Drusilla canaliculata
CGTATCGATGTGCAACTGTAAATACGCATCGACGTTTGCAGGACTCGGAGGTGAAGAAGAAATTGACGCTATCTATGTAGTGCGCAGCCGTTGCAGCTGCTGCTCTCGAAAATATGCAACAATAAAAGAATTGCATGTTGATGTAGAGTTCATGCGGTACATGGGGTATTCCTAACTGCTGTGAGGAGTCGACGATCTAATCTGAAAGAAATGTACTCATACGTAGAGTGGAACTTGGAGAGATAGAAAAGGACAGTTGAACACGTTTGCATACATCAGGTACTTCGGTACCCGCGGTACTTACCATACCATACCGTTGCTAACATTCTCCACACACACACACGCCGCACCGCCGCCACCTCCCAGATCACTACTAAGAGTAGGTCACGTGCATGGTAATTTTTGCTCCGAATAATGCATGCATTCAGCGTGCTCGTACAAGCACACAACTCCTACTCGCACATGCGGTGTGGGTACCTTCTGTACTCACGTACGAGCAAGCTCTCAGCGCTCGCTGGAGCATACATCGTTTGCAGCCAAAACGCAGGAATTCCTCCATATGCATGCGGATAAACAATAATAATTTGCAACAGCGGTTGGCTATTGACCGCGCCGCATGTGTGTATCTCTGCCGAGTTGAGTACGTGTTGCTTGAGACAAACGACCGTCGCCCATCGAACGATGTGAATATGCATGCGCGCACATCGGTCGGCGCAGTCGGCGCGATATCGAGAAAAGCCAGCCGAAGGATTAACGGTACCCATCGACGATTCACCGGCTGTTTGCGATTCCGGCGCGCTCGTTATAAAACGGGGCAATACTTTTAGATTCACCGTGGCGTGCGCAGATAACCACGGTTTTGCAACTAGCTACATCCTACAATTACGTATATCAGACGAGTTTTACCGGCGTTTTATTAGCGATTGTTTGCTGAATGCTTGCCTCGAACAGGATCAAATTGAATCGATATTCGCGGAAGTATTCATGCATACTATGCGGCTACAATTAATAATCGCGTACGCGCACGTGCAGTGTGTGTTTGAATTCGTAATTCAAGAACGTTTGACACGTTTGATATATGGAGTTTGGCCTGGGTGAAAAACTATTCGAAATCAATTAGTTGTATTTAAGCGTGTGCGCCTTGCAACCGCTATCCACGTCGGAGTTTTTCGGCGTCAAATTTAATTGAATAGGAATATTGATGGTTCCAGTTGGAAAGTTGCACACGGTCGGCTACAACGAAAATGGCAATAGCCGAACGAATAAATTCATATCTCAAATGTCACTTTGGGCTAAATATGCGCACCGACGAGACGATAGATGAATATTAAACGATCAACGTAATTTATGTCGATGTTATCTTAAATATTATAAATTAATTTGCCTGTATCTGCCGGTGTCCTGATGGTACCGCTTGTGAGAATGCGAGATAGAGGCAGCGATGCTGGAAATACGTCGAAGAGTCGGCGTTATCTAATCGTATAAGACATGTAATGAAATTCAATAAGTCCAGCCAGTCTGCGGTGTGTGTCCGTCCTCATGCACATGACTTACCTTCAGTACCTACCAGCGCCAGCCGACGAATGTGGTGTTTGCGGTCACAACGCCTAGGATTCAATTTGTCAATGTCCGATCAGATTCCGATCACTGTCTGGAAGCTGGGTGAATTTTCTGTCGAAATTTTTACGAATATGCACGATGATAATTTATGAAAATATGAAGTTGACGAGAAGCGGAGAGGAGAGAAAAAAAAAGCATACCTGAAAGAGAAATAAGTACACAGACTCACGAAACGGATGAAAACGACTAGGTACGATAATCACGACCGTGGATCGGGTTCCTCGTTACGAAAGCGTTAACAATCTCGACCTGCAGCTGAATGCACATGTACACGGCGAGAGAAGAAGACACAGCGAGAGCCAACGCCGCGACGCGGCGTTGAGGCGATTCGACCGTAGCTTCCAACTATGCGCACAACGCGCCTCCGTCTGCTCAGGTCTTCTTTTTCTTAGTCTTGAGGCCAAGCGTTCGTTTTGCTTTCCTGCGGATGGCTTAGTTACCTGCGCATTGGCTCGATATCATCAGTTATATCATGAAATAAAAAGCTGAAATGATTAGAGACTCATAAAAATCAGAATTAAGATATTCGCATATTTTTTATTATTATTCACTCACAATTGGCATATCGCAAATGGTTCACATACGTACATAAATACAATAAATGTTTACAAAATAGGCAGTTGGTCAAATTGTCATGGTTGTTTAGTTGGGCGAGATAATAACAATCAAATGCGAAATTTTCATAACAAAATAAATATCAGGCAATGTTTCTTTCAAGAAATTCACACACATTAATTTTTTCTTTCTAAATAATGTATTTACACAGTCATATAATACTATACAAAAAAGCTTACGAGAATTTCTTTTGTTTTGTGTCCGTCTATCCTCCTAATTTATACACTTTGTCCTGTCTTGTATGTACATGTTTAGACTCTTTTCTTTACTGAGTTTTACTTACATTCGCATCGTTTAATCCATTCACTCGAAACACAATCATTGCCATTGCACGCACAACAGTCTCATTATAATGGACAATTTCGTCGAAGTATATATATAAAAGAAAATTTCTACAATAATTCATTAAATTACGTATCACAATTAGCTGACAATATTTTTGTATATAGGATATTTTTTGCTGTTTTGTCTTTTGTTCATCACTTTGTTCACACTTGTCAAACTGAAAGCGCACACTATATGTGAATGGCAACCGTGCGCTGTCCATTTCCGCCATTTTGTCCTCGTGCCGCCCCGTGGCGGTGTACGTGGTGATGGACGTGTGGCCCCCGCTGCGAACCACCACGACCCGCACGCCGCTGGCTCATAGGAACATCCGGCAGGGCAAATTTGAGCTTCTCCCAGAAGAGCTTGTCGCCCCATTGCAGATACACGTTGGTCTTGAGATAGAGGCGAATGTCGGGATCGAGGTCCTTCTGAGGTACTTCGCCCAGCAGGATAACAATCAACCGGCGCCTGCGGTCTCGCAGGATCTGATGATGTGCTGACTTGAATTCGAAGCGGCACCACTCGGATTTGATGAAGTTTTCAGAGAGGATCATGATAGTGCGTTTGGACGACTCCACCGCCTGTACGATCGTATCGGGCAGGAAAGCGCCCACGGGGAAGTCGCGATAGTTTAGGCACAGTTTGTAGTTGGGCTCAAGCGCAGGTGCAAGCACCTCAGCCACCCAGGCTTCGTCCTTCGAGCTATAACTGACGAACGCATCGAATAGTTTATCCCGATCATCACGATCGAAATCGGCGGACTTGTGGAACAGGCGTACGCCGAATTTGGCGTGACACCACACGCGCACTTCCTGCCGAAAGATGAAGAGCAACAGCGTGACGCCGACGATCACTGCGAAGACTGCAAGTGTGCCCACGAGCAGCGGTAGATAGTCCTGAATTGCCTGCCGTTTGATGATCGTCTTTGTTGCCGTCAGGTTGCCGTTGATGCTGTTGTCGATGTTGGCCGCACCAGAGCACACTGTGCCATTCTCTTGCCTCACGAAGAATCCAAGCTCTGGGTTGTCCGCGTACATGTGCTCATTGTAAAAGTCCACGTCGGTCGTGTTGTACACGCAACGTACATTACTTAGGTCTTTCACTACATCGCCGCCACGTATCATCCACTCACGCAACTTCTCGCTAAACTCACAATCGCAGGACCACGGATTCCACGCGAGGCTCACTTCAATTAATGTTGTTGGCAAATACCACACACTGTAATCACTGATGCGGTTGTGGTCCAATTTCAACACGCGCAACTGCCGTAGATCGGCGAACGTGAGATTGTTAATATGCGAGATGCGGTTGTGTTGGAGCATGATCTCCCGCAGGCCAATTAACCCTTCGAACTCATAACCATGAATCTCGCCGATGCGATTTTGATCCAAATGCAGCACCTCCAAATCCTTGAGGCCGTTGAATGTGCGATTATGTATGTGCTCGATGTTGGAGTTGTTGAGGAACAGCACCTTCAACTTCTTACGGCCGATAAACGCGTGACTCTTCAAGAAACGCAGATCATTACCGTCGAGGTAGAGTTGCGTTGCGTCCATCGGGATTTGTTCGGGGAGCTTTTCCGCATAGCCGGCGTTGGAGCAGTCGACCACGTTTGCCGACCACGATTGATCGTGGTAGCACGTGCAGTTGTTGGGACAGGTCATTTCGCAGTCGCACGCATCAAAGTCGCAGCAGTGACAAAGTGCGAAGCAGTGCGTCTGATAGGTGCATAGGAATTGGTACGGCGCCGCCTCGACGAGCGGCACATACGTCCGGCCGCGATTGTACATTAATTGACAGTAGATACTCTCCAGGTCGACGAGCTTGGGCTGCGTGCGTGCCCGATTACCGCCGTTTACCTTCTGTAACCACTCCATTGTGCAGTCACATTGAAACGGATTGCCTCCGATGAAAAACTCGGGCAGGTCTTTCTCGGGAGGCACTGCTGATATGCGCAGCGAGTTCGAATCCAAGCTGGTGATCTTGTTACCGAAGAGATCGACACGTGTCAGGTTAGGTTTCTTAAAGAACGTGTATGACTGCACCTTGGAGATTTGATTGTCATTCAGGAACAGCACTTCGACACTGTTTGGTATTGCAGTGCCTGTGATCTCGGTCAACTTATTCGAGCTTGCATCGAACGTACTCAGCGAGAGCGTTGATTCTATCTCAAAGTAGTTGCCGAGTTCGGCGATCTGATTCGAGTGAATGTCCAGCCATTGTAGTCCAGCTGGTATCACTGCGTAATCGAACCACTTGAGGTGATTGTCGGATATGTTTAGCCAAACCAAACTTGGCAGTTTGGCGAAAAGGTCTTTAATGTCGGTTAAGTAGTTGCCGTCCAGGCGGATGGCCTGTAGATTGAGGTTGTGGTCGAACGTGCCGGGCGCGACGTGCTGCACCTTGTTGCGCGACAAGTTGAGTATCTTCAACGAAACCATCTTGTCGAACACGCCCCTTGAGATGTTGCCAATGTTGTTTTCGGTTAGGCGCAGACCGAAAAGATGTTTCATGTCGGCAAATGTTTCGTTGCGGATTGAGTCAATTAGATTTTCGCCGAGGTCCAGCGATTTGAGCATGGGAACGTTAGCAATCACTTCCGGCACTTGCTGCAACTTGTTGCCGTTCAGATGCAGATCCTGCAAACTGGAGCAGTTGCGCAGCGCCTCCGGGTGAATGGACGCGATTCTATTATTGTCTAGAGATAGCAGCGCTAGCACGTTCACGCCACGGAATGTATCGGCGTCGATTCGTGTTAATTTATTGTTTGAGATGATGAGCGTGTGAAGATTGTACAGCTCGGCGAAAGTGTTTTCGGGTATGATTTCGATAAAGTTATCGTTCAGTCTTAGAATTTGCAAGCTGTACAGGTCACGGAACACGTTCGGCTCCAGCTTGGCAATGCGGTTGAAGGAAATATCGAGCACGACGAGACGCAGAAGGCCGGCGAAGGTGGCCGAGTTAATCCAGTCTGCGGTGAGTTCATTGTGGCTGAGATCTAGGACCAGTAGTTGAGTCAGCTCCCCGAAGAGGCCCGGTGCCAGGACGTTAATGGAATTGTTCTGCAGGTACAGCTCTTTGATCTCGCGCGTCTCGGCGAATAGCTCCGGGGGGAGGCTGACCAGTCGATTGTCGGACAGTTTGAGAATGCTCAGCGAGACGAGGCCCTCCAGAGCACGATCAGCCAGATGCGATAAGCTATTGCCCTGCATGTACAGCTTCTGCAGCCGGCTCAGGCCCGACATCTGACCAGCCGGCAGCCGGTCGATGTTGTTGCGCGACAGGTCCAGCAAACGCAGACTAGCGCCGCACCTCTCGGACGGCACACTTTGAGCAAATTTAAAACTTGACACCTCGCGGAATCGATTGCGTGTGAGATTGAGCACTTCCAGCGAGTGCAGCGCACAGACGGCACCCTCCGGTAGGCTCCACATGTTGTTCTCGGCGAGGTCGAGTCGCTCGAGCAGACGCAACTCCTCGGTGAACGCGTTCGCCGACACCTCCAACGACATCGCCGACCAGTCGGTGTTGTGCGTACGCACGGTGAGATTGCGCAACTCCTTTAATCCTTTGAAGGCGCCATCGGAGAGATTACCGATCTTGCAATATTCGATGGACAACTCGCGTAGCTCCACCAACGGCTTGAAACTGCCCGCACTTAAGCTGCTCTGGAAGAACAGGTCATCACTGCACTCGAGTCTCAGCCGCACCGTGTGCTGCGGCTGTATCACACTGAAATTCGTATTCTCCAGTTCGCTGTTGATGGTTCGCAGGCGGCACACGAGCGCGACATCATCGTCGTCGGCGCCGCCGTCCACCACCACCCACTTGCACTCATCCGGCGCCTGGTAGCGCAGCGCCTTGCTGAGCGACGCCGAGAGCACTCCAAATATCGTCGCGAACAGCAGGACACACACCGTCGTCGTGCCCATCTCGTCGTCATAAACGCACACACTCTCGCACACACGCACGCACACGATTCGCGCGCCGCGACTATCCTACACCATTGTTGGGTACGTAAACATACAGCGAGGGCACTGCAGCAGCGGTGGTTACCGTCGTCGTCGTTCGCACATGCCGCGCGCACACAACCGCTTCGCTCGCCGTTCGCTGCCTGACTGAAGTCCCTGCTGCCGGCCGTAAGAAGACAAGGCCACGGAGTATGGAGAGACTTACGCCGAGAGCGCACTCACCTCGCCCCGCGGTACCGGCCGCACCAGGTACCCGTGGTACCACGAGCTAGAGTGAGTGCCTGCATAGTGTGTATGCGTGTGTGCTCGGCTGACCGTAGGTATATTCGCCCATACCTTCGCCACACTCTGCCTCACCTTCTTCACGGCTGCCGCTGTTTCTTCTGCGCGTACCTCTTAACACGGCCGCTGCGTGCCGCGTCCGACGACCGTCCGACGAGCTCCTCGCCGGCGCGCGCTCATAAAAAACTGTTAACTGAGACCGCTTTTTTTACGTGAACGCCGGGTTTTCTATCTGATCGACTGTTAAAATCGCCGGCGCAGAGTCGGTCGGGCGGCGTACGTAGGCAGAGGAGGTACGCACGCCGCACCGCGCGTTGTTAGTCTTCACATAGTTTCAGCGAACGAATAAAACATCTCTTTCGTTGGGCGCAAGCCGCAGTGTGTGTGTTTGGTTCCTGGATGCCGCCATGCGTTTCGCACGGCACATTCATCTGACGGCCTGTTTGCGCTTTCCTGCGTGCCTAGGCAGCGACATTTGCGAATATGTGTGTGCTACGACCTCGCCTAATGACTTAATTTATATGATGATTGCGCATCATTAATTATTTCGCGCGGGCGCGACTTTCCCGCTCATAAATATTGTAACTGCGGCACGCACCGGCTATGCTCCGCACGGTCGCATCGGTAACTATGATTAATAAAATGTACGAGTGCGTTTGAGCAGCGCGCGCGCCCGCGATCATCGGGTATTCACGCGAACGATTAACAAGTTCTCGCTCGGCTGCCATTACAGATCGTGCGGGTAACCGAGCCGCAGCAGCGCCCAGCCGCACGTCGAACTCCGCGCCGTATAATATGTGGCTTGTTGCATCGTGGTTCGTGGTTGTACGCCCAACGCGTCTGGCCTGCTGGTGATTTTAACTGTACATTAGGCCACGAACCAACCAACCACAACTCCAACGCACATCGCAACAATTTCGATGTACGTCACCTCACCCTCGATGCGAAGGACCCGAGTGAAAATAAATCGATTTTATTTAACGCCTCGTTTTTTCGTTTTATTCGGTTTTGGTTTGATGCGTACCGAGCGCATAAGAAGTGGAATTTAAATAAAAACGAACTCATTTTGAAGTTTATGTTTCGAAGGTTATTAACGAGTTTTCCCAAGCATTAAATCATCGTCCTTTCAACAACAATAGGCGCACAAAAAACGACGATGCGCAGCGGACCGCCACTTGCGTAGCCATTGCCCCCTTTTTATCTCCCTAACAGGGTTAACGAAATCTTCCAGCGCTGTGAATCGTCATCATGCGCGACCGTCGTTGTAATCGTTTGCCACAGCTCCGGACGGCATTAACTTGTTTCGATTGTAACTGGCTGGACTGCACGTTGAAAAGTCGCTTGTAATCCGGAACAAATTAGCATGAAGATTTATTTCCTGAACACGCCACAGTATCATCCACGCGAGTGTGTTTTTAACTCCTTAACCTCTTCTTTTATTGTCACGATGACAAGGTGTGCTCGACCGCAAAGATGTTCTAAATTTTTATCTCGCTCGTCGGGACAAGCGGCTCGAAGCGGTAAAGTTGTAGAAACAGCGATCATCTATCTATCTCTACGCGGTGCTGGAGTTGAACGACATATCTTTATGCGCTGCGTATGCGTCTTAAATTATTTATTTATATGCAAATTGGAATGCAGCACACTGTGTGTCGAGTGTAGGAAATGTGTACGTATCGCATACATTATAAATACAGGGTGTTGCATGTTGCTTGGCGAATGATATTCACGAAGTTAGAAGGCAACGCCAGCAAGTCGTTTATTTATTGCGTCTCGTCCAGTTATTCAAATTACAAGATGATACGCGGTGGCGACCGAATGCTGAGCTGCATCTGAGCTGGTGCGAAATTTGCAATTAATTTCAATTAGAGTGTTTTTCCGTGTCGGATTTAATAGCTGTAGCGTCTACGAACATAACCACGACGGCATCTCCTGGCTTTTGCAAGAAGATTATGTGCAAGCCACAATCTACCTGTGTATTGTTTATTTAATCCGGTTAATGTTTCATAGGTATATTCTTGGAATTCTATGACTATTGTCAAGGGACTATCATACCTGCGGAAATATATTCATGCTCAACTCCGGGTGCAATAAATTCACATAATAATGTGTATAGAAGTTCAGCAATGTATGATTTCGGAATGACGCCTTACTCCTCTTCGTTTATTTTCCGATTAAACGTTGCGGATGACGATGATATACGATCAACCATTAACTTCAAGTCGACTCTATCTTAACAGGTCGTCGTGTTCGTTTAGCTTTATTTACAAGCCGACGCCGGGGATGTTTTAATATTCCCCCGAAGATGGGTTTTTCATGTAGTCGAATTCCACGCGCTCGTTATTAATTGGGCAATAACGCGCTGCGCGTCGTCTTCAGCCACGCAAGTGCGACATGCGCGCACATCGGATTTTTCAGCTCATTTGGCGCGTCGTCGCGAGTACGCTGTGGAGGCGAGGAGCGTCTTCTTGCTGCTCGTGGCTTGTTGTGTGTCGGTGTGTGTGTGCTCGTCGCCGCGTGTTTTATTGCCGCGCGCGGACAACACGAGAGAATTTCAACCAGAATCACCACTCTTCAGCACTCTTTAAACACGCTAAGTAACTCGAACACACCGCAACGACCCGCGCGCACCAAGAGGCACGAACGCACGCGCAGTTGGCGTCGAGAAAATAAACAAATGAGACACACACACACAGCGAGCAAAATCGCGCGGTACGTTTACCGGTTGCAAAAGAGAAAAAATATTGCGCAGAGGAAAGAGGAAGGCAAAATTCGCTTCTCGCACGTCGTTCTTCGTTCTTTTGTCTAACGAGGGTGTCGGTCCGATGTATCAACGGAGAGTGTGGAGACGCAATAAGCCGAGGAACGCGCCACTGCGCTCTTAGGCGAAATTTATTTGCATTTATTAGTTTACGACGGCCAAGGTGCATAATAAAAAAGTTGATTCTCATCAGCGTAGATTAGGATCGACTATTTGGTTAGTCGCTTTACCACGCCAGCAGACAGCCCGCGCCGATGCAAGAAAATGGAAAGGAATAAAACGTTATAAACCAACCTGAACGTAGAAGCAAACGGGCACTAACATACCAGCACCAACATCCAACAACCAACAACCTTTAGTTTTAGGCGCAGGTCCTCACTGGCGTGTTTCTCTTCGGTCCTCCTTTCTACCTTGCCTTTACCCAAGTACACGTGTGTCATCGTTATCTTTAATAAATTGTCAAAACGGCGTGTGGACTAGTATTTAACTTAACATTTAGATAAGACTATGGCAGTCATTTAATTTCTCTTCAACATTCTGGGCACCGAATTTGTGATAGCGCAATGGAAGGTGGACGTTGATTTGTTCCCGGGTTAAGTAGATTCATGAAGCCGGTAAAATATGTA